>JAOXJP010234296.1:0-10182 GCA_025762735.1 Platanus orientalis
CTATTAACTTTGAAGAATTCTCTATAAAGTTTAAAGATTCCTCCTTAAATTAGAGAAGAATTCTTCATACCAAGAAAGAGCTCAAAACAAGATAAAGAAATGAAAAAAGAGAAGAAAAGGGAGCAAGAGACTATAAGATTTGACGAGAAGAGAGAGGATTTTTGCTAGGATGCAAGCATTTCATATTTTTGCTTTCCAATTTTGCAGAGAACTCATGGCATGCTAGAATTAGCATAGAATTAAGCTAGGATTTGGTTTATTAGGTTGCTTTTTTATTATTCTTATGTTCTTGATTGGATATACTCTCTTGATTTGCTTTCTCATGCTTTTTTTGGATGATAATTTGTGCTAGGATTGATAGATCTATATGAATTTGCATAGGGATGCATGAGATTTTTCAGATTTGATAGAAAGCATGCTTAGATCTTGGTTAATTTCATGTATCTCATAGATTTATTCTTGTATGTTGATTTTCTTATCCTGAATTCATTAAATTTATACAATTCACATTTTCTTGTTTAATTTTAAGTTCATGAAAGGTTGATCATGCATATCCAATCCATGAATTCACCCAAATCTCTGGATTCAGGAGAACTTTGGTTGAATTCATGGAGGGATCAAGTTATGGATTGAGTTTTATTGTATTTCTCATTTATGCTTATATATTTTCATATTCACTTTCATGTCTTTTAATGTATTTTTATTTAAATTTTTATATACTTCAAGCATAGTTTGCTGAATTTATGGAATACTTCATAGTGTTTATGTCGATTGAATTATATAATGGGTATGTGTCAATTGTGGAGCAATTTCCCTTAAACTATGGCATGTTTGTACTTAAAATCATTGGAGAGAGATGTGGATTCATGATATAGACAAGTTATAAGCTCAATTCAGCCAAAAAAATTGACCAAAAACAAAGTCAAATCGTGTTGAAGTCATCTTGAAACTACCCCTAGTAGGCAGCCCTAGGAATGACCCCCGACCCGGGTCAAGTGGTCATCTGGGTAAACTCCCACTTCTAGGCGGTAATGCGGGCAATTTCTTCAGGTTTGTTTATGTGTCATGCCAAAAGAGGGCTAGGTTTAAGGTCATGTAAATTTATTTTGAGGTTTTAGAGAGGGAAGGGAAATAAAGCAAATATCACCAAGGTCTTAGGGAGTTCTTTTAGAGTTTATTTAGTATTTTTTTTAAATGTTGCGATTTAAATAATCGGGCTCACACACTTGTTGGTCATGTGCATGACTTTGAGTTCCTTTGGACTTGAAGTTTGACTCAAGAGGGGCCCACATCATGGTTGTACGAAAACAAGGGAAAATCCCCACAAAATATGAATTTTTTTAAAAATATTGGTTGGGTCCACCTTGCAAACCGTGGGCTACAAAGAAATCTCTTATATTTTGGTGTATTTTATTCCATGTGGGAACCACTTGCTTGGTTAGCAAGTTTAGTTAATGTAGGCAACCAAATTTTCAATTTTAGAAACTAGATTTTAGGGATTTTTTTCAGTTTTAGGAGTTTCTATTTTGATGGATTGTAACCCTATTTAAAGGGAATTATGCAATGAAATAAAATTGTGATTATTGATTTAAAAAATTGGTTTGAAACCTTGTGTGGCTGTGGGTCTACTCCCATCCCTAGGGTGGTAGTCGTTGGACTCCCCTAAAATCTCTCTCTTGTCTCTCTCCTCTCTCATGCCTCTTCCTTCTTCTTTCTTCCATCTTTTCCTTCTTCCCTTCTCACACCATTACCCAACTTCAATCCCCCACACCTCCCACTTCTTCTCTTCTCCTCCTTACATAATTTCCCTTATCATCTTATCCTTTTCATCGTCCTTTTCTGTTCTTACAATCTCTTCACTTCTTCTATAGAATTTTACAGCATTCAACCCTCAGAGATTTCTTCCATTACCACTCACTAATCCCTTCGTCTTTCTTGAAACCCTTTCACCACAACCTGTATAACCTATGGGTGACCCCTCCTGTGGTTTCCTCCCGTTCATAAAACCAACCCCTATAAAATAGGGACAGGCTGAAACGGTGGCTGGCGGCACACCTAGGGACAGTACCCTTTTGGAATTTTATGAATACTTTAGACTTTAGAAGATTGATCTGGGAAAGTTCTCGGCATTTTTAGAGAGGTAATTGGATGTACTCTAAGAGGTAAAATCATATTTTTGAAAGCTTGAGTCCCTGGATTACAATACTTGATTTTCTGACTTTTTTGGTAATTTCCGGGCATGGTCTAAGTCAGGTTTTTCTAGTTTAAATAGCTAGAGATCTCTTAAATTCATGAAATTTTGAGGAGAGTACCCTGAAGGTCTGCGTGGAACAACTCTAAAATCTGGGAATTTTCTGATGCATGTCAGGGGTATTTTGATAATTTTTCAACTTTATGAAAAATTACAGTTTTGCCCCTGGGTCAAAATTACCAGAATTTTATTTTGGGTTATCATTTAATTATCTGAAGGCTTCCGCAATATCCTGCATCAATGGATTCCCTGAGTTTCTTGTCCTTGTTATAGTATTTCTGATACATTTATCAATTATTTTTCTTGTTCATGTGAGTTGAATTTTTTATTTATTTATTTTTTAAAATATACTAGTCACTTGTTGAGAACATATCACTCTTAGCTGGCATATGGATACACTGTTACCTTAGTACATGGCACAGGTGCCAAGTGCCTGGGTGTCCACAGGCGTTGATAGGGATTAGACAAGCCTACAAAGAAGATTCCCAGAGTAGGTGTTTGAGCTCCAATTGGGTCCACAGGGGTACTATGGGTCCAACTGATTCTGCCATCCAGTATCAAGAAAATTCAGGAACATGTGCTACAGTTTGATGAAAAAGTTCAATACACTGTGGGCCATAGGGTTAGCATGTAGAAGGGAACTGTACTTGTATCAAGAAAATTCAGGAACATGTGCTACAGGTTGATGAAAAAGTTCAATACACAGTAGGCCATAGGGTTAGCATGTAGAAGGGAACTGTACTTGTGGCTAATCCAGAGGATCCTCATAAATCAGTCATTTCACATGGCAGAAATTCCCGTCACTGTAGGCTTAAGTCTCAGTGACACACACACATACACACTAACATACAGACATATATATATATATATATATATATATATAATGAAATCAGAATAATATAAAAAGAGAATTTTTTTTTATCAATTATTTTGTATCCAAGCCCAATTGGAACCACTTTTGATAACGAGGCTGATAAACTGATATTACACTATCTTTATCAGCCAACTCCTTTGTTTTCATCTTTCAGTCTCATGGCTTTCAACTGAACACTAATCTAGAAGACACCCAAAATCATTATTAATCAATTGGTACATATAAAGTATAAATGCATTACTTGTGTTTCATGTCAATGTGATTATGTGATACATGGGTACTACTTTTCAATGCTTTTAATGTTTCTATCGACATCTAGAGGCTTGGAGATTCTGACCTTGTGTGTCAATTGTCTAAACTGCCTTTATCACACATCAGTGGTTATTAGCATCTTTGGACTCCAAATTACTTGTATAAACTTGTAGAATATGGAACATTGCTCAGACTACAAATAGTGTACAGGTTATGCAATAGACCAACCTAACTATGATTCTCTGGAAGAAAATTGGAGTTACAGGTGAAATACTTATCATTATTTTTTCTTATATGTGAATATATTAAATCCTATGGTGTATAGTCATGATTTAGGGAGAGGGGGAAAGACTTAATACATGCTCTGGGACTACTAGTTCTACAAAAAAACAAGGACAAACAGTTGGAATCAAAGAACAATTGGTTATGCACCTCCAATAATGAACTGCACTCAAAACCCCAACTTTGCTTTGAACTGTTATCATAACCTTAGTTGATGTTTCCTTCTATGGATAGCCAATTAGAAGAGGTCATTGAGTCTCCAATCAAAAGTGGGTTGTGATTTTGTTTAAGGCTTTAATAAGTTACTGAATGAACACTTTTGGGACTAAAGGCATGTTGTCGTAATTCATCTTGACTGTTTTTGTCTTCCATGAAATGAAAATGATGAGAACACAATTGGAGCATTACCAGGCCAATTTGTTGTCATCTAAATCCAGGCAGAATATCTGGGTCTGATCCAGATGATCTGGTGACGAAACTTTTTAATTATCTCTGTTAGCCTTTGATTCAGTAAGCTCTGACTTCGTAAATTTTTTTGGTGTCAATAGAACTTGAGAGTCTGAGACCTTTGTTCCCATTGTTGGACGAACCTTTTCCTTTTACAGTTGACCTCAACATTTAAGTAAGCATGGATAACTTATATATATATATATATATATACACACACACACACGGGATCGGTTTATGAGCGCTTCCCTTAACTAACGCTAATCGCTGCACACTGTCAGGGGGCAGACACATCAGCGTCGAAAAGTGATTTACACTTTTTTGGGGGGTGCATATTCACTTTTTGGCACTGATGTGCCCGCTGCCTGACAGGGAGCGGCAGTTAGCGTTAGTTAAGGGGAGCGTTTTTTATCCTCTTTGCACACACATACACACTAATTGTAGTGGTCTTGTTCTGATATCCGCAGAGGTGGACTATCATAAGGAGGCGCCAGGCTAATTTGAACTTGGGAACGGTTAACAACTCAACAGGTTTACAACTTTCCGAGGCACAGCTGGCAGCACGTCGGGCTGTTTCCCTGGCTCTTAAAATGCCAATGATGGGTACTTCATCAATGGCATCTTCAGTTGGTACTGATGATTCTCTTCTGCATGTTTTATGTTCAATATTCTTGCAATTCTAGTGATTTTAGTCTCATTCCTCTTTGAGATCAATATTCTGGCAGAATTTTGAATTTATATCTTTCACCTCATTGGCCAATAATGCAATGTGGTCCACCCATTCCGTAATCTGGACTGGACTGTTCTTTATGTGGGTGATTTTGATGGGTCATAGCTCATTAGATGTACCAACTGGATAAGCTTAACCACCATGTGTCAGATTGTTTACCTGATTGTTCATTGTCTAAGATTCAGACTGGATTAGAAGGTTACTATTGTCTGATCTGTACTGTTTTTAGGCAAGGACCTACAGCACAGTAGGTGGCCTATTAATTGAACGGGCTGAATTGACGTGTAGAGTTTGCAAACTGCCATGCATGTTGCACGAGGTGGAAGGTTTCTGTGTCACAGACTAAAACCTGGCCTTTTTTTAATATTATTTATAGATAAAGTAAGGAATGAGCTCCAAAATAACCAAACAAAAGTTTAAGAATCAACCAAATTCAATACTGATCAAACTCTCCTTGATATCGTTACAGCTGCGGCACATTCCACTCCTCCATCCAGTTCTTCTGCATCTCCAGCTCTAGCTGAAGCTTCACCTGCTTCCACACCCATGGAAGCCAGCTTAAAATCTGCAGTTGGCAGCAGCTCCTCACAAGCACAACAGCAGTCTCAACAAACCCCCCACCAGACAGCTGGAACACTTCGGACAGAGACATCAAGTACCACTCCAAGATCTCGAGTAACTGCAAAGAAAACATCATCAACTTCACTTAAGTCTAATTTAGGCCCAAATCCTATGGTACAAGCTGCTGCAGTTGCTGCCGGGGCTCGTATTGCTACCCCTTCAACCGCAGCATCACTGCTCAAAGCTGCTCAGTCAAAAAATGCTGTCCATTTCAGGCCTGGAGGGGGTTCCTTAATCAAAACACCAAAGGCAGGTGGTACAAAACCATTGACCACTAGCCATGCAGGGCCTCGTCCTAATGTACACTATATTCGCACTGGTCTGACATCGCCACTACCAGCCACCTATTCTGGTGTGATGCCAAGCGCTCCTCGTCCTGGAAGCAGTCAGCAAGCAAATGGTAATTCTGTAAGACCGGCGACACCAATAGGTCAGCTTCCTCCGGCTAATGCTGTTCCATCATCAAATTTATTAGCACAAAAGACAATGTCAGCTTCTTCCATGGGTGCCACTCCATGTGGTAGTGCAGAAGGCAACAACAATAATACTACCTCTACTATGGGTGATGGGCTGTGGTCTAAGGAAGAGGCTAAATCTGGTGAAGAGATGAAAGCGGGTGCCTCTGGCAATGTACCTGAGTGTGTACAATATGATCAAGCAGCTTTATCCAACTTGGAGGCACTCAGTGAAAATCAAACAGCCATGGTTGAGAATCTAAAAAATTCATCAAACGAGGAGGCAGGCATGGATAATCAAACAGCTGTGGTCAACAACCAGTCTAATAAGTATCAAAATGCTAGTGAACAGATAATGTGTTCGTTGGTGATGGAAGGATGTGATGACCAATCCGTGGTTAATGATACTGGTCAGAATCAAACTCAGGTCAAGGAAAAGACGAGTACGCTAAATGTGACAGTGGGTGGGAGTGGTGCTGGAGATACAGCGGCAGGAGAGAAACAAACAGACAAACTAGGTGAGAGTGATGATGGATAACAGAGTTCTTGAATGTTGTTGGGAAAGATGGGTGGTGTACATCTGGATGTTTAAAAAGGTTTGGGAACTCAACTCATGGTTTGGAAGTGTTATTGTATAGCAATATAATTTCTTTGCCTTCATTGCTATTTTTCACTTTTGTTATTCTAAATTTGTTAATTTAGGGCGGGGCTCTTAAACGTGAAACTGCAATACATGGGAATGAGCTCCAGCAACCTTGGTTCAGATTTGAGTGCATCAGGTGAAAGGATTAAAGGAGCCCATTCATTGGGTTGTTTGGATTAGAGGTAGCAATCCTAGATCCAAGCTGCCAACCTGCCCGGTTTTCCAGGTTGTTATTGGGCTAACCTGACATGGTTTGCATTCAGGTTAGAACAAGCTTGGATTTCCAACCCAGTTCAGTTCAACCAACCACGGAATCGACACAACCCGTTTGTTTCTAAATTCCTGCTATAGTGGGGCAAATCTTAAATGGTTCTTTCCGGGCACCTCTAGTTGAAATGATCAAATCCCGTGTCTTTTTTGCATGCAAAATATCTTCGATTGCCCATTCACTGGTTTTTATAGATAAACTAACCTCTATATGTTTTTCTTCTTCTGGTGAGAAGAAACTAATTTCTTTTTACTATTTTAACTTAATGGCCTTTTATAGAGTCTGAGGGTGGTTCAGAAAGCAGAAATGCGACCATCAGTCTAGAATTCGAGGGTTGGATTCCAGTAGACAGCCAAGAACATGCTCTCTCGATCATCTTAACGTTGAGTTTTAATAAATTATTGATCTCTGGGTAGAAAGCCAAGAGATTCTCCACAATGAGAGATAATTCACATGCACAATATGTAATGTACATGTTCAGAATGAAGTCTGAATGGGGCTTCTTTGGAACAATCTTCCCCATTCGAAAGTGAAGGGGAGCACCTGATGGAGAGCTTAGAGATTAGTGGGTATTTCCGAGATTTCTCGATGGATTGAGAGAGTATTGTTAGCTCGTCTGAGCTTAGATAGTGGACATTTCTGTCCTGGGGCTGACAGTCATCTATTTTCCTATCAGACAAGAGAATGCTAGATTGGATAGTTAGTCTCATCTGATAAGTCTTGGATTTCTCTCCATGCATGTGTGCTTTGTGCATGAAACAGGCAGGGAGAACGATTTATAACATCTTGTTCCAAGGTAATCCTCTCTTCAATAGGAAAGCAGTGATGAACTCATGTATTTGAATTTTCCACTCGTAATGTTAATTTTTTTTTTTTTATAGCTTTAGTTAATATAAATTTATTCCAAGTGAATTGAATAGTTATTATTTGATGATGCACAGATGATGCCCCTCATATGGTTGCACGGTTGACAGGACCTGTGAACACCTGTATAGAAGAAGAAAGGGTGTTCGGGTTGCTCACCTGTGTGATGCTGGCCCAAGCTACTCTGATGCCAAAGTCAGAGATTCATCCCTTAATATAAAATTCTCATAAATATTCTTTTCGTACCTTGGGAGAGTAGTGCAACATCATTATATAGTGGGTAGGAGGGGCGTACGTATGGCTTGAGATTTTCCTGCGAATCCTTTGTTTGGACGAATATCGGGCTGCTTGATTGCCGGCTGAAATAGTGGGATCGGATTTTTGGAATGATTCTTCGTAAGGATCATGGAGTAGATTTTAGGGGCCAATATTGACTTGACTTATTCGGTTTGCCTACGGATGCCGATTTGTGCCTGCATCTCGGACTGCATTGTCTCGGTTGGGCGTTTATCCTGAGCTGACCTGTGCCATGTTGAACGGGGCTGATATCAGGTGCGACACCCCCCCTGATGGGACACTCGGGGGGGTGGGGAATAATTCACTTTTTGGAGGTTTTTGATTCCCCCTCCTGAGTGTCCCATCAGGGGGGTGTTGCACCTGATTTCAGACTGAACCAACTGGGCACGCGGAGCTACTCATCATTATTCATGGCGTTTGTTTTTTATTTTTTTTAATTACAGACTCGGTAATGTTATTATTCATGGTGATGAAAATTTTGTTTGTTTATTTATTTCACATTAACTAAGAAACGATTAATGCTCCAGTGAGACACATTAATGAAATTCTCATTTTACCATTATGTGGATGACTTTAGGCAGTTGTCTTGAATTGAATATAAAAGGGTAAAAAAGATAAAAGAAAAGGCATTTCCACAAGAAAAGAAAAAAATCTATAGTTTTTTTATCCTTGTTCTATGGCTATTTGGTTCCTAGGAAAAAGAAAAATAAAAAGAAACTTCTATGTTACAAATTTCATTTGAAAATGGGGATTTTCAAGCAAGAGTTGTGTGGAGAAGATGGGTAGTAGACAGAAAATAATTAGGTGCATGAGAAAATTGAGGATTTTTCATTCCTGACAACCAAGCAGCTTGAAAATGTTTTTCTTGAGAAATTTTTTGCCAGAAGGTCAGAATCACGATAAAACTAGTCTTCTACGGCAACCAGCCAAGGGCTTTAGTGTCTTGACTTTCCTCTAGATGGACTCGTATCATCTGCGATGGGATATTTGTGCCGAATTTTTTTGGTTTTGAATAATACCCAGATTTTTCTTTGCAAAAATCTGATCGTTTGACTATATTTGAACCAAAATAAAAGTGGAACCCACATATTGTTTGAGGTGGGTCCACATGGGTTTGTATTAACCTCAATAAAGAGAATAACTCTGTATGGTTGGATGCTCAAAATCGTCAATAGGTGAATAAAAAGTTGTCTAAAAAAATGCCTACTTGATCACTGGTAAAACTCAGAAAAGTGTGAAATTTGAATAGTCCCCACATAGACTAACCGAGAAAATCTTGTGTGTTCATATACACTAATGTTGAGCATAAGTCTGGGCCCCAAGAGTTATTGTTGTTTTTTGGATGGGGGAAGACCTAACCAACATAGGTTGGACATATATTTAAACACGTGCACTAAACTGGGTTAGGTTGGGTAAATAAGAAAAAATAATTTTTTATTACCATTTTTTTTTCTTTTTGCTCTCTCCCAGAATCAGTACATGTCTCTAATGAATAGGTTTTACAGTTTTGCCCTTGTGGGGGTGTGTCTGTTCATACTAGTTTATAGTTATGCCCTAAGTGACTGTTAGGTTGAGTGGATACATATGTGACAATTAAATCACACCTATTGACATATGTCTATTTCGTATAAACATGTAGGTGTTTCTTAAATTATCCAATTTCACAGTTTATTCTGTATGGATGTGTAGGTGGCTACTAAATTACAATTCTTGGATATTTGTGACTATTTGAAATCAAAAGTTGTGTTCCTATACCTATTCCGAACATACATGAAAAATCTATAAATAAGTGGTCCCTCTATCATTTTATTCATTCAATTTTCAGTCAAGACATCTGTGTCAGTGTTAGTGTAAGAGAAAAGTATAAATAAAAGTTGATTTGTCAAACACACAGATTGTAGTATTGCTTCTGTGTGTGAAAGATCATTGTATCTTGAGAGGCAGATGTTCAAATTGACCGTAAACACCAATGTGAAGGACAAATTTGTCTTAAGGACCTAGTGCTAAACACTGACTTTGATCAAGTCAAGTGATGTTTTTAATCATCCGAATCAAGTAAGTAGCTTCAATTATTTGATTCTTTATAGTGTCGTGCACATATATAGAATACTAAATAACAATATTAAGATAACAAATGTTTTGTGGCAAGACACAGTCGGGGTGGGGTCCATGCATTTTTTGGGGGGCTGGGGTGGTGC
>JAOXJP010234297.1:0-24198 GCA_025762735.1 Platanus orientalis
AACAGGATTCGTGTAGCCGACCCCAAATAGTTGGGATAAGGCTGTTTGTTGTTGTTGTTGTTGTTGTTGTTGTGTATCGCAGCAGTTCTGTGTTGGAGTGTTCGGCTCAAGCAATATGCCCGCATCTTCGAAGGAGCTGCCTTGGATCCGGCAGTTTCCGGAGAAAGTGCTGTCTTTGTTGTGTAATTGGGTTTCGCATATGTTGGAGTTAAAAAATGTTCCTTTCTCTGATTGGATTTTTGAGTGGGACGCCCTTCTGTTCTGTTAAGGGGTTGTTCGTTTTTTCTTTTTCTGTCTAGGGCTGTACTTCTCATGCTTTCCTAATTTTAATTAAATTATCGATTAAAAAAAAAAAAAAAAAGGAAACTTGAGAAGGTCACACAAGGTCCACCACTGAAGGGGAGGAACATAGTAGAGGAAAGAACCACCGCCAGTAATAACATATTCTAAGAGACCCTAAATAAATATAGGTTACAAAAATAAATAAATAAAGGGTCGTTCTTATGAGGATAATAATTAAAATGGGGGGGGGATCCAACTCAACTCCAAAAAGAAGGTGAAGAAAAACATACCAGGGAGGTAAAAGTTCAGAACCACCAAGCCCTGTTAAAATGTTGTGCTGATAAATGAACTATAGCAATGGTTGAGAAAGGATTGAGAAGGATAGTCATTTTTAACTGAGGGGCTCACAGTAACTTTTTCATTTTTTATTTATTTTCTGAGCCATGTTTTTCTTCACAGTTTCAAGGTTCCTACTAAGTTAGCACACCCACCACTTGTATATCAAACAAAATATTGGTAATCTAAGGATGGAACAGCTAACATATTATAAATAAATTATGCTTATCTCTAACCTCTCCAAAAGCTCCTCTCCCAATTATGGTTAATAATTCAAAGTCATCAACACAAATCTTGTGTCTTTTAAGTCGCATATACTCTGTTTCCTTTCGCTCCAAATCCTTGATTAAATTGATTTGTTCCTCCTTAGAGACATCTGAAGAAGCTAATTTCCTTTCTAATACCCAGCGTCTGCAATGAAACCAACTCATGTCAAGGAAAATGTTGAGATATAACATTAAATACTAGGATGTCCAATCAATATCAGCTTGTTCAGCAAATTTAAAATAAATAAAAAATAAAAAAATTGACTAAGAACATATCAACACAAGGAATAAGCATAAATTGAACAATTAAAAGATGAGAATGGTAGTTGCAACTATATTGATGAAAAAATACCTACCAAGTAAGACCAGCAAATATATGATAAGTATATTTCACATATTTTAAAGCAAAAGGAAGTCCAATACACAAAAGAAATTCAGAATAACCTCAAATATATGCTTAGAATTGTGTAAACAACAATTTGACTCCCATTAAAAAAAAAAAAAGGAAGAAAAACACACAAGATACAGATACAGAGAGAGGCTCACATTATGAAAGCTCTTCCTAAGAGCCAAAACATGACAACTAAAAAAGTCAAAGAAACATCTCTAACATCAGATTCCATCATTCATGCTATTATAATCTCAACATTTATTTCCTATTATCATGGGTTCATGGCCCGGCAAAATCATGATGAAATAATTGTCTGAAATATATTCTTACCACCCAAAAGAAAATTTATTTTCGTCTGCCATTCATAAAAAGCAGAAAAGAGATGCATGTTCCTTTAAATACCTAAATGAGTCAAAGACCTTGTCGAAGTGTTAACCAACATGACGACCCTTCTCTTAGTCATTCTAGCACACTTGACCTAAAGAAATAAATAGTTCCATATCCAGTGGATACACATCAGGGCTCATCTTTGCAAAAGCCTTCTGCTTTAATAATCCCCTCCATCTAATGTTCAATGTCAAGGAATCCCTCTCATAGATCTTGGCACTTCATGGATGCAGCATTAAGAGACGAAATGAGCTGCATCACTAATTCAACATACAGCTCAATCTTTGGTTGAAATCATTGTTGGCTTCACCATATATTTCCTTTCAGGAAGCCTCACCTAACCAAGCCAGAGGGCACATTAAATTGATCACTTAACTGTTTGACCTTTCTTCCTCTGTCTCCTCCCACAGAGCTAACACCTTTGGGGGGGGGGGGGGCTTATACCTCCCTCTTATCAATTCCACTGCCTAAGTGATGCAGACATCCAAGCTGAAGTGGGGCCCATGTGACATGTGGGTGGGACCCACACGTGTGATCCTTGTGGTAGCCAAGTGGGGGACGTATAGAGCAGTTTAGATTTGATTTAATTAGTATTTTATTAGGATTTAATGTTAAGACATTATCTTTTATTTCTTTTGAATTTATTTTAGAGTCTTCATGTAGTTGGGACTCTTCAAATCAAAGTTGTAATCCCGTTTTTCCTCTTCAGACCATATTTTGGAGGGTCAAAACTCATCCGTTTGGGCTGATTTTGGTGTCATTTGAAAGGTTATTAAATTACATTTCCAACGATACCAAGATCTTGAGAATCCGATGTGATTTGAGAGAGTTATGGCCAAAATACTAACAAGCGTCACTCAAAACCAGGATTTAGTTATTTTAGAATTTTATTTTTTTAGGAAGTCTAATTAAAGTGGGATTTGGAAAAATTGACCTGTAAAGTCTATATATATGCTTGTAACCCGCAACTTTAAGAATGAAATTGATGAATAAAGAATTTTCTTGCTTTCTAGCTCTTAGCTAGTGTGTTCTTCTTTTGTGAAGTCTAAAAACCAGGAGTGGTTTTCCCCAAAGGTGGATTCCTTGGGTTTATTCAAACTTGGTGGAGGCCAAGATCCTCTGTTTTGGGTTTGGAAAAGCTTCAAATCAGGTCTTTATCTTTTCTTTTTCTTTTTTCTTGTTTTCATTACATCACTTTGAATTTTATTGATATTCTTGGCCATCATTTTATATCATTGTTGGTATCCTCTCTATTGTGTTGCATCAATGCCTCCTTTGAGAATTGAGATATATCACAGGTATTGACCTTATTATGTGCAACCTGCCACCAAAACACCTTAATCTGGGGTGATTCTGGGGGTTTCAAACTATTTATTGAGGGAAAGTGTTTCATCCTTTATGAACAATTGACCTGGCCAACTTTTTGGTCCACTGCACTGGCTTTGAGTGACAGGTGAGAGACGGGTTCTCTAAGAGCCTTGTGCCTAGGTGTTGTTTAGGCAATGTTTAAGTGATCAGAATTTTATCTTACATTGAATTTATAGTAATTAAAAATTCAAGTAATACTTGGAACACTATTTCCTTGATTCATGCAACTTAAATAGTTTTCAAATATTATAATCTCCTCCCCCTGCCCCCCGAAAAAAAATAAAAAGCATACCTCATATATACAAGAAGAACAGTAGCAAATAACTGAAATAAGCCACTACTTTCTCAGGTATACAAGAAGGGTGATGTTGTGATGACCATACCTCGAGCCATGTTTTAGGCACCAGGGATCCCTAGGCGGCGTTTTAACTAGGTTGAGAAAATATTGCATAAGTTTCTAAGCGTTATGCCTAAATACTGATATTCTCAGGTCCAATGTAAACTAACCAGATGGGATAAGCAAAGTCAAAATTCACACTCATCTTGCGTAAATTCTCATCCTTTATTATTCTCCTCCTCCATTGGACATCACTTGTCACTAAATAATGAGTTGTCTTTCCTCTACCTCTCCATAAATAAAATGTGAAATTGTAAAATGACCACACTTGCCATCTCTCTGAGAGAAATATTACCATTTTATTTCTTGTATTGCTTGTAGTAACAGTAACCATCCTTTGTACAGCTTATTGAGTTTATGTTCTATTCCTAGAAGAACTTATGGTAGACATGAATAATAGGCCACTGTTGTTTCTTGATAATACTAATGATTTCTTGTTTGACTGAAAAGATCCTGTGTTAACAAGGGATACATGAAAGATGAATACATCCACTTGTTTGTGAGAAGGCCTGTGAGGAGATCTCCAATTATCAACCGTGGTATGGACAGTTGCTGCCAGAAATTAGAGTTGTCATATTATGTTTTCTCCACTCTTACGTTTGATTGGACTTCTTTACTTATGGTTCTGCAAATGGCATGTTGAAGGTTACTATGCTCGTTGGGCTGCTCTTCGGAAGCTTCTCCTTCAGTTTCTCAGTTGTGAAAGACATATTGATGACAAATGTTACACGAAAAGGCAGATATTATCCCTTGGAGCTGGCTATGATACAACCTATTTTCAGTTGCAGGTGCATGAATCTTCTTGTGATAAATTTTGCACGCAAACCATTTGAGACTCTTCCCCATTCTTCCTGATGAGTCTATCTGATCTTCCTTATGTTTATAATCTGGCCTTTCTATTAGATGGGAAAAATGTAGTGGAAGTGTAGTCAAAGTGTTGCCAACCCAATAGATTTTCTTGCGAGGACCCCATGTAGTGGCAGTGTAGTCAAAGCGTTGCCAACACAAAAGATTCCCTTGTGAGGAACCCAAGTGCTTGCATCAGCGTCTAGGCGAGCTCCATCCTCCAGCTAAATAGTGGTTGCGTGTTGGCACCTAGGTGTTTGATGACAAAGTTGTAGTTGGATAGCCATTCATACAAGGGGTTGTTCATTCCTCCCTAGTAATAGATAGTATATAAAGTGTACTCCTTTATAGAAAGAATGTGTTAATTGGTGTGTGTGTGGTGGGCTCCAGCTACAAAGTGGTTGGTTCATGGCACGTAGGTGTTAGACCAAAAAGCAGTTGTTGAAGGCGCAGTCATATACTGGGATGTTCTTATCCCCGTAGTGAAATGTAGACAGTACATAAAGAATATATATATATATATATATATATATATATTGTGGAAGGAGCGTGTTAGCTGTGTGTGTGACAACTCATTCAACAGAGCCTTATGTTGGCTACACAAATTTTGTTCCACCATTGCACTTTATCTACAGTCAAATATTCCATTAGATCATTAGCCATCATGTCTTTTCTCATTAATTCGATCCAAGTCTTTGGCTTCATGTTGTTCTTTAAGTTCCTTCAACAAGCACCAATCACCCTTTCTCAGTGGTGCCAACTGCCATGATGCCATCATTGGTCTTTGTTACACTTAACAAACAAACCATCTCAGTTGACTTTCCTGCATTCATTTTTATTTTTAGTTCTTTCTTGTCTTGCCACTTGTCCATCTCAACATCCTTATCTTTGCTATTTGCATTCTATGTATGTGTTGTTTCTTGATTACCCAACATTCCACTCCTTTGAGCATAGTTCCTCTTATGTCTGTCTTACATAATTTTCTCTTCAATTTTAATTGTATTTGTTGATTACAGTACCACACAAAACTCCATGAGCACTTCTCTACTAAATTCACCTTGCTCTAATTCTATGAGCAACTTCCTTCTTGTTCTCTCTCTCTCTATATGGATGATTGACCCAAGATCACGAAAACGGCTGCTCTGTAGTATTCTTGGTCGTCAATCTGAACCTCTTCATCATTTCTACACTTATGTTTTCTAAAATTGCATTGCATGGATACTGTTTTAGTCTGACTGATCTTTTAGTTCTTTTAATTTTAAAATATCCCACTGTAGTACTAACTTGGCATTTACCTCTTCTCTAGTCTTGACAATTGAAACTATATTATCAATAAACAATAGACACCATTAGATCTTCTCATGTATATGCCTAGTCAACTCATCTAAAAGCATTGTGAAGAGAGTCAAGCTCATTGTCAAGCTCTGGTGTAAACCTACTATGATTGGAAACTTACTTGTTTGCCCCTCAATTGTACTAACACTAATAAGCACTCCGTCATATGTATCCTTAATTATATCAATATATTTATTCGAGTCCCCTTTCTTTTCCAAATTTTTTTGAATGATCTTTTTATGGACGTTATCATACCTTCTCTAAGTTAATATGTAACGCCCCCGAACCTGGACTCGGATAAAGATCTGTAAGCACCCTGGATTCGGATCATTACATTACATTGATTCGAAAACCAATATTCACAATCTGATAATCATAAGTCAATATCCAATAATTTCATAGTTCAATATCCAATAATTTGCGGAAGCGTGTTCACACTCATAATTTGATAATTGCGGAAGTGTACATCAATATCACGTAGATCACAATAGTCCAATAATCAATAGTAACTACAAATAGTAAATGTTATAATCTCCAACATCAATCCAATAGAATAGCCACAAATAGTAAATGAGTCAACAATCTACATCAATAGGTGCACTTTCACCCGAATCACAAAACAAAGGGAAAATAGAATAACCACTATACCAAAAGTATGGACCCGAAATAAAAGGGTCCTAAAACATGTCCAATATAACAATGAAGAATAAAAGGGAAAACTGAGGGTATCGTAGCAAGTCTCTCGGATGGAGGACTTGCAATAATAGTCAATCTGAAAACAAAATGGCTAGGTTAAGTAATCTGACTATAGACAATATGAAGCAAAACATAAATCTAAGTACTAGCATGTCTAAAGGCCAATACAAAACTAAACAAAGGCCAAAATACTAATCATAATCATACTGGCACAAACTGAACAATAATCAAATATCAAATTGAAGTCGAAGGTTTAATACAAGTTCTAAGTTCAATAGAGAATTCTGACTTCATAATTCTGAGTTCAGTACTAAATACCAAATAAAAATTGGTGTCTAAATGAGTAATTCAATATAGAGTTTAAAGCTGATAAGTTCAATGACATGTTAGTTTCAAAAGATTCAATGTTCGATGATTCAGAGTGTTTTCTGAGTTCAATGTTCAAAGGTCCGAAGTTCACATGGTCTAAAGTGTTCAAAGTTCGATATTCAAAGTGTTCGGAGTTCTATAATTCAAAGTGTTCAAAATTCGATATTTGGAAGGTTCAATGTTTAATGTTCAAAAGGTTCAATATAAAGTATTCATATGCTCTGGTCAACCCCACTGGTAGGGTTCTGATCTCGTGCCAAATCCCACGAGTATGGCCAATGTCTTTGTTCTAACCCCAAGGGTAGGGTCCTAATCTTCTAAATAATTATCAGAAGTAGGGCCAATATTCGTGAACCAAAGAGCATATTCGAAGTACTTCATCACACTTAGCCTTATAAGTAGGTCCAAACAGTCAATGACACACTTAACCCGGTATCATGACCCACCATAATCAATGGTCACACTTAGCCCTGTGACGTGGCCCAAAATGGGTCAAAGGTTTGAAGTCCAATAGGGTTCACATCAATAAGTTTGAAGGGTCATATAGCTTTGATAATCAGAATATTTCTATAATGTATAAAATGAACATATGCATAACATTGCCATTATTCACTCATTTTAAAGATATATACTTCACTTCGATTCGATGTTAATATATGATTTGATATTCATAAGATCGTAGTCACAATAATTCACTAAGAATTCACATAAATCAATGATTCAAAGAAAGCAATTTGGATTTAATGATTCATGATATGGAGAAATACCGAGACCCCTATAAATCGACCTCGATAACCTATAAAACCCCGGCCTAGCCTTAAAGAAATTAACTCGGGATGTAGTCTTCATTAAGAAAACCCACCGAGGTCCCGGGAAGTAGTCCTCATTAAGAAAACCCACCGAGGTCTCACGATCGACGAAGCCCCATGATGGCAACCCGAAGGGTAGTGGGGCCACCAAAGAAAGGTTTTGCCGTTCTACGACTCTTCAACATTGAGATTTATAAAAAACTAACGAGCCACCCATTCCTCCCTCCGACACCTGACACCTCGAAATCCCTAGGACAACTACCAGGGCAACACTTCGAAATCTTCGGGACAATTTTCGGGGCATGACTTGAATTATCTCGACACTAAAGAAGGGAGTCGTGCCATCAACAGTTGCGTTGTCTCTAAGAGTCCTTGCCAAGCAAGAAAAATAGAGACCCTACTATCTGTACTAGGAGATAGAGAACAGTCTAGAAGCTGTAACAAAAATGAATATTTTCTACAACTGGCTTGACAAATTTGAAAAATAGCCACCACGATTAACCAATTAAAAAAACAGAAAAAACAGGGGGGACGCGATAAGGAACGTGGGAAGAGATAGGCAGAATCTTGCTTGATATGCCACGACTCCAGCCTATAAATAAGGGCAACAACCAGCTCACCAGGTATGAATGAAGAAAAACTCTAATTAGAGCTTTGCATTCAACCATCTCCCATATCTGACTTGACAGTCAGAGAGCTGGAAGCCGGCACCCCATCGGTGCTATAACTCTTTGACTCTTTAGCTTCGCTGTGCAGGGATCATTATGCTGGAAACCTAGGCCCACCGTGCAACTATCTGACCGGTGTTAGGGCACCCGTAGTTTCAACATCATCAGTTGGCGCTGTCTGTGGGAATTTTTTTTTTTTAAGGACCAAAGGTTCGCATGGTCGAGACCAGGTCAATGGTGGCTCAACACAGCTCTCGTGTTAGAGCCGATGGATAGGAAACCTCAATCTCTAACGAAGGCCACCGCGAAGAATCTTGAGTGGCTGCCCTCGAATAGCGTGTCCAGTGTCTAATGGCGAACATATAACTTTTCATGGAGCAGAATTGAGAAATAATACAGAAGCTGAGGAGTCGGAGGGGCGAACCCAACAACTAGGAAACGGGACAGTGGGGACCCATCGTCCCTCCCGACGGAGCCGTGATGATGGTTAGGGACAAGAGGACAAAGAAGGGAGTGCTGCGACACCTCGGTTCCGAGAGACAAGCCGTATTTTCTAGCATAGGGAGAGGGTTCATACCTTCAACATTTGAGAAGAGGAGATGGAGGACGTAAGACGAGAAATGACAACCATGAAGGAGGCCATCAAGGGGAAAGCTCCCACCATCGTTGATGAGCTCATTCAAAGGACGGATCATCCGTTCACCTTAATAGTAATGGTCCGACCATTACCCAGCAAGTTTAAGCCACCCTAGATGAAGATGTTCGATGGCACTTGGGACCCCTTCGACCATCTGGAAGCCTACGAAACGCAAATGAATCTTTAGGCGGCGCCCGATGAAATTATGTGCCGAGTTTTTCCTACCACTGTCAAAGGGTCCACCCAAGTATGGTTCAACCAACTGAAGCTGAGGTGTACATCGAACTTCACGGAGCTCAATCGACAATTCGTTGGATACTTCATAGGCGGCTAGGCACCAGAAGCCCGCCACCTATTTGCTCAACATAAAGCAAAGCAAAAGTGAGTCTCTCTAAGATTATGTGTCCCGATTTAACAAATAGATATTGCAGGTTGATGATGTCGAGGAGAAAGTGATCGTGGCCATTCTCATGGCAGGGTTGCTACCCTCCAAATTCCTCTTCAAAAAATTCCACATCACGCATGAGAGACCTTATGCTGAAGGCGCAACAACATATGAACACTAAAGATACTAACAGTGCCTAGAGGGAGTGGGAGATTGGAGTCAAGCTCAGTTCTGGCTTGGGCAATCTCCTCCTCGGCCGACTCCAGATGTTGGGTCAGCTCTCGGACTCCGGCCTTGCTCGCATCAGCTTGGGTCGCCATGTTTGCACTGGTCCCCTTTACCTATACTAGCCTTTCCCGGAGGGCCTTGATCTCCGCGTTGGCTCTGTCTCAGAGAGCACCGAGTTCTTTGTTAGCCTTAGCGAGTTGGCCCTATAGCTCGCCTCAGACCTTTTCACTGGTCTTATCTGAATAGAGGCTATCATTATGGCCATAGTCTGCAAAAAAAAAAAAAAAAACCATAGTGGGTCAATACAAACTACACAAAAAGAAAAGTAAAATTAAAGACAAAACGGGAAAGGACAAATGTTAATAAGGGAAAGCTTACCCTGGCCGAGTAATAAACCTTCTCGTGGTGCAAAGCGGATGGGCTGAGGGCCTTCAGAGACTCGAGGTCCTCGGGTGGGATGCCCTTGAGGATGTAATCTACCCCAGAGCTTGGCTTCGATAGCCAAGAGGAAGGCCCAATAGAAGATTGGCCCCTATCCGGGGCAGATGTAGAAGACGCCTGAGCAACAGCCGCTTTGAGAATCGGGGCCACCTGGGGGGAAAGGGTCGCCACGCATGTGACCATAATGGTAGCGGCCTCGGGAGGAGCCTCGGCCGCTGGTGGAGTTGCCACATCAGGGTGGGAAGGAGACCTGATGGTCTCGACCTCCAAATCCACAATGAGAATAGAGGTGTTAGGAACTGGAGTTGGGGCCACCTTGGGAACTTGGGTGACATAGGGGGCTTGGGCTTTTACTTGAGAGGGCCCCCCTTGAACTAGGTGCCTCTTCCTCTTCTTGAGAGTCACTGTAACTCCTTCACCGGCTGCCTTGGCTAAGAACCTTTTGTCCGGCTTCATTGCTACACAACACAATAGACCCGAGGTTAGAAACCAGTTAAAGAAAAAAGAGGAAAAGAAAGAAAGATAAAAAACACTAAGCAAGGCATGCAAAGACTACATGGGTCGGAACCAAACCTAAACTTAAAAATAGGTTCCTGGGAGTAGGGAGGTCTGTGTAGGCGTGGAACGGGTAATTCACGACCCCCCAGATGTAATCCTCCTCCTCGGGGGATAGGTCACTTATGTCCAAGACTGACACAAAGAACAAATGCGGTAAGACAAAAAATAAGAAGAGAGAAATGAGTACATAAAAAAAAGGACTCACCTATAGAGTTGAGGGCCAATGACCAGCCCCTGTTAAACCTTACAAGGAGGACCTCCTTTGGGGGTTACCCTTAGTCTTCACCCGAGATAAAGAAATAACGACTCCTCTATCCACTGTTAGAGCTTGAGAAACCAGTCACCAAGGTTGTTGTAGGGTCTTGGCTAGCAAAATAAAACCACATCGGCTTTTGCTCTTTCGGGCAGTAGTAATGGAAGAATTCGTTGAGGGTAAGATAAACCTTCCCCTCGAACGTCAATTCCCATAGGATCATGCACCCTATAGTTATCCTCTAAGCATTGGGCATAAGTTGCCTCGACGCCAACCCAAGACAGAGTAATAGTTTCCTTAGAAAAAGAGGGACCGGGAAGCGTAAGCCTGCTAAAAGGGCTTTGCTTGTACAGCGCTACGCTGCTGGCGGGGGCCTTAAAAGCTAAGATATTCCCGGGGCAGAAAGAATGGCCCCCTTAGGGACAGAGAAGGTGGAACGAAACCGAGTCAGGGTTCGTTGCCCCAACTCGGATGCATAGTTGGTGGCAGTAAAATTTTGCCCGAGAGTAATCTCCCCTGCTGCTGTTTGGTCGTTGGGCAGAGCTAGCCTGGTGGCTTGCTCCATAGGGTTTTGCTGGATCTTCTACAGGCCATCGGCACTGTCGACCATCCGGTCAACAGTATCTTCAAACGCCATTGACTAAACGAATAGAGATTAAAAACGAAAAAGAATTGAGAAAAAGAAAAACAACGGAGGATGAAGAAAGAAAGCTAGCTACCAAAGGGAGAAAAATAGGGAAAATGAACAACGGAAATAAACAAAGCTATGCGAAATGGAACAAATTCAGGCAATAAAACTAAAATACCTGGAGAGAAGGCGAAACGAACCCATGATGGCTGGAACAATAAGAAATGAACGCTAGGAGGTAAAAAAAGTCGTCGGAAATCGCCCAAAGGGGAAACGCTGAGAGCATAAAGTAGTTTGAACTAATAAAGGAAACCAAACTCAGCTTCAGGAGAGGATTTTATAGGCAAAGCCCAAATTCTTGACCCTACATGTGTCGTCCATCCGGGGGATAGTATGATTAACTCGGGAAATGGAGTGAAGTGCGAATCTCGAAATCGATGCAGGGTTTCAACACGACTGTCCGATGACCTCGAGATTTGCACAAGGCGTGACACTTGACATGACCCATAATCGGCACAGCCACGTCCCCTTAATTGTCGAAGCCCATTAAATGTGAAGCCATCATAGTACCTTCCCTCGATTAACGGGACCTCAGTAACCGAAAAAGTGAATAGCATGCACCGAAATGGATAATAACGACTATAAACAATTCACATTCCCGAGCCACGTAACCCTAGACTTGGGAATAAGGGGGGCAACTGATATGGAGAAATACTGAGACCCTTATGAACCGACCCCGATAACTTATAAAATCCTGGCCCTAAAGAAATTAACCCGAGATGTAGTCCTCATTAAGAAAACCCATCGAGGTCTCTGGAATTAGTCCTCATTAAGAAAACCCATTGAGGTCTCACGACCGATGAAGCCCCGTGATGGCAACCCAAAGGGTAGTGGGGCCACCAAAGAAAGGTCTTACCGTTCTATGACTCTTCAGCAACCAGATTTATAAAAAACTATCAAGCCACCTATTCTTCTCTCCAGTACCTGACACCTCGAAATCCCTGGGACAACTACTGGGGTGACACTTCGAAATCTCTAGGACAACTTCCGGGGCGGGACCTGAATTATCTCGACACTAAAGAAGGGAGTCGTGCCATTGACACCTGCGTGGTCTCTAAGAGTTCCTGCCAAGCAGGAAAGGCGGAGACCCTACTTTTTGTACTAGGAGATAGAACAATCTGGAAGTTGTTACCAAAAAGGAATATTCTCCACAGTTTGCCTAACAAATCTGAAAAAGAGCCACCACAATTAACCAACTAAAAAATAGAAAGAGCAGGGGGGATGCGGTAAGGAACGTGGAAAGAGATAAGTAGAATCTCGCTTGATATGCCACGACGTTAGCCTATAAATAAGGGCAACAACCAGCTCACCAGGTATGAATGAAGAAAAACCCTAATTAGAACTTCGCATTCAACCATCTCCCATATCTGACTTGACCGTCGGAGAGCTGAAGGCCAACACCCCACCTGTGCCATAGCTCTTTGACTCTTTAGCTTTGTTGTGCATGGACCATTCCGCTACAAACCTAGGCCCACCGTGCGACCATCTGACCGGTATTGGAGCGCCTGTGGTTCCGACATCATCAATTCACATGGTTCATATAATCACATAAAAAGCATAAAGTTCAATGAAATCAAATAGTTCAATACAAATCCACAGAAATTCAAATGATTTTCCAATGAATCTAATTATAGAGATTAACTAAATATCACTTATAGTATTCCAAACAAAGGGCAAGGCAGGATTGCCTATCATTTGATCATTAATAGTATAGATCTTGAAGGATTCACAATTTCACACAAATTTTCAAAGGTTCACATGGGGAAAATTCAGATATCACATAATCTAAAAGATTCAATGAAGGAAAACAGTCTACACAATGTTTGAGGACAATAATCTTTCACAAAATAGGTGTAGATCTAAAAATCAAACAAGATTCAATGGTGCAAAGCATGGATCTATAGAATTTTCAAAGATTTCAATGAGAAATGAGTTTTACCAAGTATAGAGAATAAAATACATCCTAAGGAAGCTAGAATTCAAGGATCTAGCATGGTTCAATGGGTTGAATTTAAGGATTTTCAATAATCTTAGAGAATTCTATGGATAACATCACAGAAACTAAAAATCAAAGAGAAGAACTCAACACATCACCCTTAGTAAGCAAGATTGACTTACAGTAGCTCAAATCCCAAAGTTTCCAAGCAAAGAAACATTCTTTTCAATTCCTTCAATCACCTTGTTATACAATATTAAAGTAGATCTAACATCAATTAAGTGAAACTAAGTAGTTCATAGAAGAAAATCACATATCATAGCAAAAATTCTCAAAAGTGGGTTGAACTTACCAGATTGATGAAGAATTTATCATCATTCCTTCCCAAATCTCTCTACCTCTCTCTTTCTCTCATTTTCTATGTTCTAAGAGGTATAATAGACCCAAATGATGTCATATAGTGGTTATAAGTCATCATAAATGAGATCCCACTCGTGTGGGGGTTAAATAGAAGTCATGTCATAATGTGGAAAAAATCGCAATTTTCGGACTTTTCAAGATTTATAAGCATGATCGATCAGGCTCGTGATGGATCATTGGCCTTTAGGAAAATTCCCAATAGCCAAACTCCTCTCATGACCATCACGCTAAAATCTTTTTTCTGTGATCGATCATGAGATCCGTGATCAATCACGCTTCCTTCAAAAAAATTCTGCACTGACCCTTTGCGGGAAAACGGGTATAACTTTTTGTAGAAAATTTGTAATTGCACTCCGTTTGAGGTGTTATAAAGTAGACTTGAAGACCTTTCCAATGATGTATGGCTTATCCTCAAATTGTTTGAGATTGGTATAGGTGTACTCATGAAATTATCCAAATTACGTTCTTGGGCCAACTTTAGAATTTGATAAGTTCAAGACTTATCTTTGTTTCCCTCACTTCTAATGCATTCTATTGGGTCTCAAACACTACAAATGACTTTTTAAAAATGTTAAAAGATAATTTTACCCTTAAACATGCAAAATTACATTTTTACCCTTTTAAAGCATTGTGGGGTATTACATAATAGATGATCTCTCTTATCTTCTCTAAAAATTTTCATTAATCATGTAAGTAAGAAAATAGCTTTGATGATCAATTTTAGCTTAAATCCAAATTGGGTTTTTTGGATATTCTAGTTTCATGTTATAGTTTGGGCTCAATCAATCTCTCCGAATGTTTTATAGCATGGTTCATAAGCTTGGTCCCTCAATCATGGCGCAATTCTGAATACCACCCTAGTTCTCGTGAATAGGCACTACGATGTTTTTTCTTCAATCATCCATTGTTTTCTTAGTTCTAGTTATCTTGTTAAACAACTTAATTAAACTAGACATGCCATCGTTTCCCACGCATTTCATTTTTCCTATCTAGATACCATTTGGTCCTAATACCTTTCTTGCATTCATCTTTCTCAAAGCTTCTCTAACTTTAGGAACATTAATTCTATGGAGGTACCTATGATCTCCAGATCTCATCAACGCTATTGATTTCTTTTAGAATTGACATTCTATTCATAGTCCTCATTTGATAAATTTTTACAATAGCTTTGCCACCTTTCCTAGATTTCTTAGTCCTTCACGAAGACTCTTTGATCCTCATTTTTAATGCATTTAACATGATCTAGGTCTTTGTGTTTTCTTTACCTCAGTCTAGAAAGTTTGTGATTATCTTTTTCACTATTTGTATCACTTAACTTACAATAAAGGTCATCATGCGGCTTAAAGTAGCCTTATTGGTTCCTTAGCTTCTTTAATATCACTTCTATACCTTTCTGACTTTTCCTCATTCCTTTTCTTTTGCCAAGCCTTGTAACTTGCCTATTTACTTTATTAGCTGATTAAATTTTATCATTCCACCACCTAATTTCTTTAGATGATTGTCCTTTTCTTCTCAATTCTCTAGAAATCACTTCTATACCCTTTTAGTATGACTGATCATCTCATTCCACATTAGATTCATTCCAAATTTCATGTTCCTTTTTGATGTAGGAGCATCCATGGCAAAAGCAATCCTATTGGTTCTGTCAAGATAAAGAAATTAGACGATCATGGATGATGGGCGCCACTTGGAGTTTAGGTTTTTATTTTTAATTTTATATACTAGATCTTATTTTCAGAGGTCAAAATTTGTCTGTTTGGCTTGATTTTGGTACCATTAGAAATTTTATTCAATTAATTTTCAAACAAGACTAAGATCCTGTAATCCAATGTGGTTTGAGAGAGTTATGATCAAAATACTGACAGGGTATATGATAGGAGTAGTGTTTTTTTAGATATCATTTATATGTAAAGTTAGTCAACAAGAGGGGGTGATGTGGCCTTGTATGGGATATTCCCGATTTCTCCTTACCAAGCCAAGTTTCATTTTTGAGTCCTACTATCTTTTAGAAATTTATATTTGAGTCAAACTAGTTATGGAAGTCTTGTATTTACTTTCTAATGCGTGTTTAGGGATTTTATGGCTATAAAAAGCCATGGGACATTGGAACATATGGATTTTATTATAAAAATTTAAGAATTGCAACTGAATTGAGATGGAAATTCTTCTCTTCTTATTGGTTAGTGCTAAAAGAAAATCCTTATATAGTTGTTGCTGATATTGTACCCAATTTCTTAGTTGTAGCTAAGTTATAGATCCCCAAGCAGTTGTGGGTGATTGGTTTCTTTTCCTTTCATCTCGTTTTCTGTTTCTTTTCTTTATTGGATATCAAATTTTTTTTTTTGATAGGAAAATTTTTTATTAATGAAAAGAGCCAAAAAAACAAGATAAAAAGGGGGATGAGAGATCCCCACACCACAAGAAAAAATGGGGGAAAGCAAAGACCGAGGCCTTAAGCTAAACAAAGAGAACAAAATGCTCACGACTCGCCCATGCCAATAATCCTCCCTCAGTGATGAGTCACATCTCCATTCGGAATCCCTTCATAACCTTTACAACGTTTAGCCCAAAACAAAATTAAGTCTTTGGCTCGCCTATACATTTACCAAGCTGGCTTAGAATGGTCATTGAATACACGGTTGTTTCTCTCTCACCAAATTGCCCAACACACTGCCCCGGAATCAACCTCCACAACTACTTGCACAAGAGAGCCTTATTCATAGATGTCATACATTGAATTCCCGCGCCCTTTTTCTCCTTCAGAGTGCACACCTACTTCCAAGAGACCAAATGTAAACCACCACTCTCTTCCCTTTTCTGCCAAAGAAAGTCTCTTTGAATTTTCTCTATAACCTGACCAACCAAATTAGGAAGGACGAGGAGAGATAAAAAATGGATGAAAATCCTCGCCAATGATGCCTTTATTAGGGTAAGCCTGCTTCCAAGAGACCAAATGTAAACCACCACTCTCTTCCCCTTTCTGCCAAAGAAAGTCTCTTTGAATTTTCTCTATAACCTGACCAACCAAATTAGGAAGGATGAGGAGAGATAAAAAATGGATGGGAATCCTTGCCAATGATGCCTTTATTAGGGTAAACCTTCCTCCTTTCAATAAGTATCGTGCCTTTCAGCCATTCAGACGTTTTCTCATCCTGTTAACCACTGGATTCCATACCTTCTTCTGCTTGTATGTACTCCCTAGTGGAAGCCCTAAATAAGTGGATGGCAACTTCCCTTGTCTGGACTCTTGGTCGGCTGCAAGTTGATCCAAATTCGGAACATCCCCAATTGGGATCAAAGAGCTTTTTCCTAAATTTAGCCGTAAACCTGAAACTACTTCAAAGCATCGAAGAATGTACCGTAACATTCTTATTTGCCTGTAGGAGTTGTCACAAAAAATTATAGTATCATCTACAAACTGTAAGTGAGAAACAACCACCTACCCCTCCCTATAGAAAACCCTTAAAACATATCCACTCCTGCCGCCCTACCAAGCAACGCCCCTAGCATTTCTCCCACTAACAAGAATAAAAGATGAGATAAAGGGTCTCCCTGATGAAGCCCTCTACTGCACCCAAAGTTTCCTTTCGGCACCCCATTTATCAAAACCGAAAAGGAAGTCAAGCTGAGGCACTTCTTTATCCACTCCCTCCATTTTGGCCTAAACCCACATCTCTGCATCACATATAATAGGCAATCCAGTTCACATGATCATAAGCTTTCTCAAGATCCAACTTACATATCACCCCAGGCCTTCCTTCCCAAATTTGGGCATCAGTGCATTCGTTTGCACATAAGACTCCATTTGTCGTGGATCTGCCTTGTAAAAAAGCTCATTGTTCCTACGAAACTATCCTCGGAATAACTTCCTTCAGGCAAATGGCCAAACACTTGGCAATTATTTTGCAAGTGCTACCCACCAAACTCACTGGTCTAAACTCCGAAAGATGATTTGCTCCCTCCTTTTTTGGGATGAGAACAACATAAGAGGCGTTGCTACCTTTATCCAAGAATCCTGTCTCAAAGAAGTCTTTAAAAACCAACAACAAATCTTCTTTTATCACCTCCCAGCATGTTTTGTAAAATGTCAATGTAAATCCATCTGGGCCTGGAGCTTTATTGTCTTCCAACATCCAAACTGCCTTCTTGATTTCCTCTTCCTCGAATGGTCTTTCAAGCCACTCCGCCTGGCCTTCCCCAAGGTGAGGTAACACCAACCTGTCCACTTTAGGTCTTAACAATCTCTCCTCCTGAAATAGGTTGCGAAAGTAAGCCCTCACATGAAACTTTATCTCCTCTTCATTTTCCACCCTTATATTCCTAACTGTAAGGGAATGGATATAGTTTATTGCCCGCCTAGAGGAGGCTATCCTGTGGAAGAATTTCGTATTCTGATCTCCCTCCTTTAATCACTGCACTCTTGATTTATGTTTCCACAAAATTTCCTCAATCTCTAGAATTTGAGAGAACTTTTGTTGAGCTTCCATCCTCTCAATTCTCTCCCTGTCCTCCAAGCTTTCCTCCCCCTCTTTAAGATCCCAATTTTGAATTTTTTCCAAGCAAGCTTTTTTCCTCCCCAAAAACCTCTTTAGTCCAGACTTGCAGCCGGTCCCTAATGCTTTTAAGCTTCAATCGGAATCTTTGCCCTGGATGGCCTTGCACCTCAATGTCTTCCCACCACCCTTTTATCAACTCAACGAAGCCTGGATGCAGAAGCCACATATTTTGAAATTTGAATGGAGTCAACCCCGATCTAGGCAAAGCCTCCCTACCTTTCAACCAGATGAGAACATGTTCCGATCCAATCCTTGGCAGGGTATGGATGAAAACCGGAGCAAAATAATCATCCCATTCTGGAGAGATTAAGAACCTGTCAAGCTTGCTTAAAGAGGGCCGTTCTTGATAGTTATACCAAGTGTATCGTGCCCTGAATATTGGAACATTAATTAATTCATTAGAGTCAACAAATTCATAGAACTCATCAATTCCTCTAGTTCTTCGAGTTGCATGGCTTCGATCCTCCAAATATAGAACTTCATTGAAATCCCCCCTATATACCAAGGCAGCTCCCTTCTCCCTCTTATCGACTACAATTTCGCAATAAAGCTTTTCAAGCTAGACCCCCTGGGAGGCCTGTATACTCTAGCGTTGGTTTTCTCCTTTTACTGTTGATACCAAAGAGACTGAGAAAGAATCTACCCACGACTCTTCATAATCCACCATCTCCCTATTCGACATCATTAAAACTCCGCCCGCCACCCCTTCAAATGGCAGCCAGACCTAGCCAACATTGGAAAAATTGCACAAATTATTCACCACTTCCCTGCTTATAATCTCCATTTTGGTTTCTTGAAGGATTACAATATCAGGCTTGATCCTACTCACCAGATCGCGAACCAAACGTTTCTTTTCCGAGCTCCCCAAACCCCTCACGTTCCATGATACGATGTTGCACTTCATCAAGCACAATCGCGGGTTCCCCTTAATCTTCTCATTGATTCCTGTCCCTCTACTACCTCCTCTTTGTTGTACATCAGCCCCCACTGAAGATTCTTTAGCTCCCTGGGAATTTTAGTCTTTTTCGTTTTCTCCCTGAATTCATTACTCAGGTTAGCCGGAGCTCTTTCTCCAATTCCACAAATAGCTCCCATGCCATGTGTTCTAATCCTTCAAAAGGAAGCCCCAGCACCTCACTCACTTTTTCTATAGAGTTAAGAACCCAGTCTGACACCATAGAGATTGGGTCTTCTTCCACCATCTGTTCGGACCAGGGAATCATAGCTAATAGCCTATCATGCGATAGCTTCACAAACTCCCCCACTGATCTGTGAAAATATTCCTCTTGAGAATCCAATTCCCAAGTTCCATACCCTTTTCCCGCATCCACCCCCTTGATATCCGTGTGATTTGCAGCTAAATTAGCCCCCATCCCCTGAGTTAACCACTTTCCCTGCATCTGATCCTGCAAGGAATGGCTCCATGTCCGATCATTTCTTCCCATAGCTCCAGTTCCACCCTCGGCCAGTCTCTCCCAACCAGGTCTTAAAACTATTAGCGGGACCTCCTCCCTGCACGAAACAAGGCCAGGGAAATGTGACGGAAGATCTACTGTGAAGCTACTAAGAGGGGATTCTTTTGCAGTACTTTCATCATTATCACATTTATTAGCAGATGCGTTTTGTGTTGTTGAGATTTATTTCAATTTAGAATACTCTGTGTGTGATTTTTTGAATACAACAACCTGATTTATTTAAATTAAGGGGGTTAGAGGTTGTATTTGGAACGAAAACTTTGTAGGAACTAGGAAGTTTGTGCTAAAAGTAATTGATTATCTCGTCAAATTTTAAGATGATTGGATAACCGTTACTAGGGTTAATGTTAGTTGATTAGACTGGCTTCTGAATTCAATTCTGGTCCTTATTTGAATCTGAGTTTGGGAAGCTCTTGGAAAGGTTTTATTGAACTGTGTGGTGTAGAATACCCTAGGAGGTGTTGAACTTTATTGTGAGCCCATTATGTTCAGGGGGCAGCAACCTTACAGGTGTCCTACATTACTTTCTTTATCCATTTATCTTTAAATAATAGATTTGTTTTTTTAGATTCCACCATATAGTTCTTGGGCAGTATTTTCTTCTTTCCTTCTCTTCCATTTCTTAAAATAATCTAAAGCCACTAATCCATGTTGTGTGGGTAGGCTTTCTCTTGGGATAACCTTTCAATTTTTACATGTTGACTCTCTATCCTACAGGTGATAATAAAGTCCATTTCACTCCTATTGGATCCACTTTTAAAAGTCACCAAATGTTCTCGATTTTTAAACTATGTGTTTTCTCTTAGAAGATCATATCCCATTTGAATTCTAGGGTTGCATCTCTCACTTCATTTCTTTCTCTAAATCCATATCCTCTTTGAACTCTCTCGTATTCTCCACTGCTTTTCCGACATTTTATCCATATTTTCCCAGAATTTGTCTCTTAATAGTCTTATTTACTACTAAGATGAATATGCACTAATTCTGTTAATTATCTATTTTCCCAAAACAAGTTTAATTGACATTATATTATCATCAATTTTCTTGACATCTACAATTTCATCCTCTAAATTTTTATCTACTATTATCCATACCCTGTTTCTATTACTATCTTCTCGTGTATACCACAATTTGCAGCCATCAATTTCTTTAGCATTTTTTTCTTTTCCAGTTAGCCTCCGTAGATATTCTATATGGACTATTTTTTATTATAAACTTTATACTCTTACCTGTTAAGGTACCTATATTTAAAGTTGCAAGACAAATTCTTGGAGTAGCTTATTTACCCGCACTCAGCTATGGCATGGGAACCCTCGCTAACTGCAGCCTGGTGCTGATATGGCACACCACTTTTAAAGGTATCCATAGCTAATCTCATTCAAGTGATGATGCAGTGCATGGCTTCTAGAGAATGTCCTAGCATAAGGTCGGAACAATGAATTTTTAGGATTCATGTTTAAATGATTTGGACACGAGTGCTTCTGATTTAATGGAAGATATGTCCCTAGATAAAGTGGAATTGCTGAACAGGATTTATATAGCTGACCCCAAGTAGTTGGAAGTATAATAGCTTTCTAGTTTTTTTTTATAATCTTCAACTTCGGTTGTGAGGCAATGCACAGGGAGCCTCTGTTGCTTGAATGCTTTGACTACACTGTATAATGGTTTATTTTATTTTTTGTATCATCTTGATAGGTTAGGTGTTTCGAGAACTTGATATGGTTAATTTGACATTTCTGTAGTTTTTTATGTTAGTTTGCATCATAATCAGTCAACCTTGTCCTGTAAATGCCATGTTGTGTGCATTTATCTAGCATACATGTTTGTGAGTTTAACTGTTAGGATTTTATTTTTGTTTTACAGGAAGAAGGGAATGCACCATATTTATATGTGGAACTGGATTTTAAGGAGGTGCAAGATTTGAATCATTCATAAATATCTCATGGTTTTTGTGGCAGAACAGGATTCGTGTAGCCAACCCCAAATAGTTGGTATAAGGCTGTTTGTTGTTGTTGTTGTTGGTTTTTGTGGGTTCTGCACCATCATATTTTTGTGGCATGAGGGGGTGCAATAGCTGATTTAGGTGAAGACTACCTAGTATGTGGAGGAAACTTATACTGTGCTATCTATACCTGTCACTTAAGAGTCAACTTCTTTGTTTGCCTGCATTAGAATTCTAAAAATGATTAGGATGATGAAGAAATTTTTTTTCTTTTCTGTAGGATTGATTTATCTTTTACCATTAATATGTCAGAATATATTTTTCTGTAAGTAAATTTGATTTACATTCAATATATTTCAAATTTAGAGTTTGTTTTTTGTTTATTAGGTCACTAGTAAGAAGGCAGCTCTTATAGACACTTGCAGCCAGTTAAGGGATAAAATTGGGCCTACTGTATTGATTTCACGAGGTAAGAATCTCTGAGTAGCAGTGATTCTTAAATAACTTCTTTTTATCTGTGGGGTGAAACTTGTTATGGAATCTCACTAATGAAATGACATTTGTTTTCCTGATAGTTGAATTGGGTTGGTGATATGCATGTAATGCTGAACCCATATGTAGGTGTCATGCAAAACCTGAATAATATTAAACCAATATATTTGCTATTTTAGGCTTCTTTATTGTGTAGGTTACTGTGCCAAACATTTTCCTTTGAATTTAGTGAATTTGTAATTTGTTTTTAGATTCTCCTTGTTATGAGAATCATGTGAGTTGGACACACTTCCATTTTTTTTAATGAATTTGGATTTTAAACTCACTGAAATATATACTGACTAGACAATGACTTCTAATAAAGTCATATTTACTACATATATGCTTTACATCCATTTAATCGTACAAAAAATATTTTCCAGGCACCCCAAAAAATCTGTTTTATGAGGATGTTTGAAATGGGGGAATCTATATTGTCTTCCAAGGTTTATGGCTTGTGTTAGGATAGTTTCGTGTCCCAGTACTTGGCGAGTTGTTATGGCCAAGAGTTTGACTCAAAACTCCTGAGAGTTCAGTTGGGTGTCTTTGGGTCTGGTACAACACTGCTGTACCATATCATCTGCTTCACAAGATCATAAAAGAAACTGTGTGCTATCAACTAAACTAGCATTCTACAAATCAATCTTTGCAAATCAGAAACACTAAGAGAAAGCGTAGCAAATAACACATATGCAGAGTCTTCATTAGTGGTTCCATACTTCTCAGCATGGAAGGGGCTGCAATCTCCTCTTTCCACCAAGGAATAAACTTGTCCACTTTCTTGGGCCTCATCTACAAATTTGACCATAGAAATGAAATTGATGTCCTCTCCCATTTCATGTTTTTACACTCAAATTTTTTCCTCATGGGTCCCAAAGTAATCTTCATGCTGTCTTTCCAAAAGGAATAAATGTTCTTTTTAACAATGTGATTAGTATCCTATCATATTGCTATGGCCGCCCCAATAATATATGGCATGCATCCATTGTAACAACTTCACACCATACATTATCATGAATATATTTCCACTTGGAAATGAAACAAGACAACGATGTGTAATGGTTATCTCATTTCCTTAAACCATAATAACTTGTATATCTCATTTCCTTACTTGAACCAAGATAACTTGTAGGGCTTGGGGGGTTTCTCAGTCTGCAACTTGAACTTATCTACAACCTGCTTAGAAATGACAGTTTCACTGCTCCCACTATCTATAATCATCTGGGAAACTTTCCCACTAATGGTACAGATGGTGTGAAAAATGTTAGTTCTCAACTAATCCTCGTTATGATGTTTAGGTGGCAACACACTTTTCCATGTGACAAGAGCTATGCCCTTATCACCATAAAGGACATCATTCTCCTTTTTATCGTCATCTTTGTCATAGACTGGTTTCTTCTAAAATCAGTCCCATAATTAGGTTCTTTCTTTTCAATTAACAATTGTTTTTCCCTGTCCAATTTACTACTTGAAGCTCTTCTACAGTCCAAAGACTTATGTCTTGCTTCACTACCCTTAAAACATCCAAGTCTAGACGCATTGCCATGGTGTTGTGTTGCTAGACCAGAAGCATAGGTTGCTGCCCTACAGTATTCAAACCCTAGCAACTACAAATCATTCATCATGTGGCACATCATTTCTACCAAAGGTCCTCGTATTTTTCACTCTTTGGTCTCCCTACAAAATTGCAAAGTATTCTTTCACTCTCTATAAATCAGGATGTGTAAATTTTCCAGCTTATTTTTCCCCCTTTTTTGCTTGTGATGCAGCATGCATGTAGGATAGTGAGTGTGCGCACAGGAGATAAGAATAAAATTACTAAAGTAATGAAGAAAAAAATAAACAAGATTCCTACTCGCAAAACTACATGCTAATTCAGGTAGTTCTTAAATTAAGTTCAACATGCAATAGATGAATTAGGGCTTGCCGAATTAATAACAATTAAAGACTTAATTAATATGCTTGAATTATCAGTAAGATACAAAAATTTAGTAATTG
>JAOXJP010234298.1:0-10182 GCA_025762735.1 Platanus orientalis
GTTTGTGGGAGGGAAAAGTTTCTTCTTGAAAGGGTAGCATTTATATCATCTCTAGTTTTTGTCTTGAAAGTATAATAATAATAATAATAATAATAATAATAATAATAATAATAATAATAAATTGAAAGGAAAAGGAAATTAGAAAGAAACCAATAAGGAATTGTCCCTCTTGTTGTTTACTGGTGTTTTAGGCAGAGAACTCAAGGATTTTCAAAAATTCAATAGAGGTTTCAAAGATCCAAGAGAAAATGCCTCTCACCTCTCTCTCAGGGAGTTAAATTTCATGATTTGGTATCCAAATTGGGTTCAACTGTTTTCTAATAGTCGTTAGGATCTTTAGTTGTTGCAACTTTTTCTTTTCATTTATTTTCTAGGTACATCTTGTTACAGCTTTGTTTGTGGGAGGGATTGTATCTCTCATGCATCCATCTCCTTGTTTTTCTTCAATGTGTTCACTAAACTTTTAGAACCAATGAAATAAATATGTACCAAAATCCACACTGGTGGTGCTGTTTTTCCTTGGGTGGGGTCACTAGGTAGTGCTCTACAATGCTGAGACCAATTGTTCACTTTAGAATCGATATCAACAACATACTAGGGTTTTTCAAATAGAATAGAGCAACACAGGATCTCTATTCCAACCATGATAATAGATCTACCCCATGAATTAAGTTTCATAGGTAAAATACATGAATCTTATCTTTATTTTGTTTTAAATTAGGTATGTTTTATATGTTAAAATGTATTTAGCATGCATGGGTAACCCATACAAAATGCAGCCTTTACGTAAGCATAAATAGAACTAATATGAAGGAAGAAACTGAAATACTTCGAATTCATCAAGACTGTCAACTATTTTTTGCTTTATTCTATTTGATTGCAATATTTTAGTAATAAGTTCTTTTATATAATTTTAATGTGTAAGTCCTTTTTTAGTCAATTATTTACCGCTAAGCTTTTCATCCGTTTTCGGAAAGGAACGTCTTTTTCCTAGAAAATCATATTAGCTTATATAAGAGTTTGCCATTGCACAATATTTATAAAAATCCCATTATGCCAACACCTGTCGTGCTACTCACAGGCCAAAAAACTTGTCCATGACAGTTCGCCTATTTTTCAGGTCATTTGGGTTGCTCTTTGGATTAAGGATGTCAATGAGCCGAGTTTTGCCGAGATCAGTCATTTTGCCCATTAGCCTAATTTGTCTTATTTGAACATTACTATTGTCACAATATATAATATATAAAATCTTCACATATAAATTTTTTAATCAAATCGAGCTTTGATACAAATTGAAGCAGGAACTATCATTTGGAGAAATGAGGGAATATGAAACCCTAGAAATCGTGGGACTTGGAGAAGGAATTGATATACAAAAAAATGAAATTTAAATAACCAAGGAATCACAAAACCGATGGCAAACCAGGATTATATAATAATAAAAATCAACAAAGATAATCCAAGTCATGGGTAGAAATTATACAAAAATTTCGAAGGCATTATCTCTAAATATAGAATTGAATGAGAAATTATCTAACTCAAAAATTTAGACAGAATAAAGCTGCATATGTAATAGAATAGAATTTCATTAGGGAATTTTGAAGCAGAAAATTAATTAAGAAATTAGATAAAACATATATTAAAAAAAAGAAGAAATAACTGCTTTAACCTTAAACAAATAAAAATATGTTTGATGGCTAAAGGGTGGCTAGTTGGTAGAAATTATCAAAGTCATGGGTAAAAATTATATAGAAATTTTGAAGGCATTATCTCTAAATACAAAATCGAATAAGAAATTATCAAACTTGAAAATTTTAGACATAATACAACTATTTATGTAATAGAATTGAAACTTAGATTTCTCGAAAAGGTGACTGAATTATCTTCCAAATGACACCAAAATCAAGTCAAATGGATTTTTTTTACCCTTTAAATAAGGTCTAGAAAAAATTGACTAAAAATACTTTCACTTTCTAAAACCTATCCTACTACAAGACTCCTAACCCAAATTATACTGAGTAGAAATAAATATCAAGTAGTCTAAATTTACATTAGAACCAAAATAAAAATTTAAAAGCTAAAAGTACCCAATATACCCTTATAGTAGCAATGTGAAAAATCTAAATGAACTATTCCAACAATAAGATCTAAACAATCTCCTTGGATATGACAACTGCTTTAGTGGACATCAAGGATACTCTTGTGAGTCCCACTTGGAACTCAAACACTTTTTCTAGGAGGTTTCTTCTTCAACTTACTTTGATTCATATTAGCATTAAAATTAAGCTAAAGGTTGAACTTAATAAATCCATTACAAGTGTAAACTGACCACCATGAAGTAGTTCAAGACCTACCCATGACAAAGGTGAATTCCCCAAAGCCCCCAAACTTTTTCAGTTAAAAAAAATGGAAGAAAAAATGACTTTCTACCAAATATAAAGGGCTACTAGATGTGAGACGAGTATGGGGATGACACATGTCCAATGGTGAAAAGTAGGGGAAGTTGGTAAGTTGATGACATAGGATCAAGAGATCAAACACCTAGTTAATGATAGTCACAACTATAGTTGTCATAAGGTAACAAAATTCATTTGCTGTACTGAAAAAATGGTGATGTGAGGAAACAAGTAAAATCATTTAGGTTGCCACCTCATATGTGAATACCTTTTATTAACCGGGTTCATATATTTTCCTAACAAGTTAATGACATTGAGAAAATCACTTAACTTTAAATTTAGAGAAGATCGGTTCATGAAAACCTGCCTAGGTCATCAGGTTGAGTAAAATTAGCTAGATCATTCTAGATATTCAGATTCTGAACAAATTCTGAGTTGATCGGTGAACCAACCACCAAAGGGGACTAATCCAAACTGGTTGTATCAATGTTTATTTAATAACATGTTATATTGTCAGTAATAAGTTTTACTTGGCCCAAATGATGGTCTAGGAAACAGATATATTAACAAAAAATGTTGGATTGAGATTAGATGATTAGTATATTACAACATGATTTTTATGTTACAGTTGGTATGGATTCCTGTGAAAGCCTTTAAACCCAGAATCATGATTTGTTGGGCACTGACACTATGTTCAATAATATAATCATCAAAACCGACTCAAACCCTGAGAAAAAATAAAAATAACCAAAAGATTAAATAAAAACGAACTAAGGTTTGTAGTAATCTATTAAGACCAAAAGAGTGAATGAAATGATCTAGCTTAAAACAATACAATTCGTAAGGAAATCTAATAACTAAACACACATTATTAGAGTTTGGGTTTTCTGATTACAAAAAAACCTAAAATTAAGAGGGTTCATAGAAATTAAATAACACAATAACCATCAAGGCTTTTCAAGAATGCTAAAAAAGTTGAAAATGTTGGGTTTATAGAATCAACTAACTAACATAGTAAGAAATTATCAACAAAAAAACATAGTAAACCATTAAATTCGAAGTAATTTGAAACTAAGAAACAAAAGAATGAAATGAAATTAAATGAAATTAATAAATAAAGCAACAACAAATATGAAAACGCACCTAAAATTGTTTTAATTCAGTGACGATGGCTGATCGCTTTCTTTTCGCCCTCTTCACCACTGGGATGTTAGTATTCCGTAGTAATCTACCAAATTGCTCCTTTGCGGGTTTTAATATGGGGCATGTAAATGGGTTGAGGTGTTAAGGGTCAAACCAACCCTAGGTCCAACAGGCATGCCCAAATCATTGACCTAACTACCTAGACATGGACCTTAAATCTAGCCCAAGCCTTAGCTTATGGGACCCTATGTGCGAGAGGATTGTCATGGCAACGCAAGGAAGGAGTTTGTGCACTGGTCGGGGCTTGATGCATTGGTGCTCTTGTTGAGCATTATCCTTGTTTATGCATTATGGGGCATGGCGGTTGGTCAAGGAGGGGCTCAAATGACACTAAGGTTGGCCTTGGTTAGGTGGTAGTTAAAGCGCCACATGGTTGGTTACGACAAAACGGTGAGCAAAGTAAATATATGTACCCTACAGACGCGTCAAAAGGGACTATTATGTGATTCTAGAATTTTAGGGTAGAATTATGAAATTACCAAAATACCATTGTAGATGCATTAGAAAAATTTGCAACTTTTTAGGGTGTTAGATGAATCTATAATGTATCGCTATACAAAATTTCACAAGATTTTGACATGTTTATGTATGTCAAATTATATGGAAATCAGGTATGCAGTATAAAACAGAGGTGGCTTATAGATAAGAAATTGTGAATAAGAGGGGGAAAAATCAAAGGATTTTAAGGGAGAAGGGAAAAGGGTAGTGGAAGGAAACCCTAAAAAAAGCAAGAAAACAAGTTTTCTGAGGGGGGCAATTTCACTGGTAGTTCACTCAGAATTTTTTTGTTAAAGACACCAATAGAGTATACGGTTATAAACAATAGATTGGATTTCTGCAGAGAAATTTAAGAAGGATTTTTATGATCAATAAAAGATGAGAGTATAGAATAAATGCGAAAGAAATCCAAACATATTACCTCTTAAAGTGGTACGGTTTAGCTTAGGGATTGTTTAAAACTCTGAGTTTTGGTCTTGGTGTTTGCAGAATTTTTATGATCTCTAACAACTTTCTTGTAATGAATGTAAAATCTTAACGCTTGATGTGGTTTGAAGGAGGATGAAAGTAGAATTAAGAACCAGTTAGAAGAATTTAGAGAAAACAAGGAATGAGGAGAGATAGAAGAAAGTAGAAGAGAAGAAAGAGAGAAGAAGATAGAAGACTAGGGGATGGGGGCCTCGCTACTACACCAAGAGAAGGGGTGGGGGATAGGAGGGCTAAAACTAGGGTTGTCAATTATTCGTTTATGATCCGTTAATATCCGATTCGTATTTGATCCGTTAATATCCGATTCGTTAATATCCAATTCATATTTGATCCGTTAATATTCGTTTCAAATGAATTTATATCCGATTTGATTTTTCCGTTAAATATCCGTATCTGCTGAAATTTGTATATAATTAATATTTATATTGTAATATTGTAAGCCGTGTTAGGTAGAATACAACATATGAATACTATAACATTAACCTTAACCCATTTCTCATCTCCCATTCCTAATTTGAATGAAAGAAAGCTCTCTATAGTGATGAAGACATCGGGTCTAGACGCAAGTTCCAGGTCTACCAGAGGAGGCGTAGGAGAGATGTGCCTATTTTATGGTTTCATTAGTGTGGTTATTTTATTTTTTTGTCACTTTATATCTCTTGTGGGAGGGGGACACACATTGGTGAGGGTAGTATTGTCTTTATTAGTTTATTTAGGGTATTTTCGTTATTAGTTGTAGTTTGGGGTTAGTTTTGGACATGAGACATTACACATGGGGGTATTTTAGGCCTCTTTCTATTTTTTGTATGCATGACCTAGTCGTGGGGGGTCTATTTAAGCGTCCCACAACTTGGTTTCTTTCTTATGAAATATGAGAAGCAAATTTTGAATTGTCTCTTACGTCTTACACTCTTCTTCTTCCTCTTTTCACAGGTTGAAGAACCCTAAAACCCTGTAATGGGTCTAGGCCCCCACCTATTTTAACACTAGTGGTGGAGGCCACTCCCTCCCCTTAGGTTAAAGGCTCTTCTCATTCTTATTCTTCATTTTTTTTCTTTCTCGTTTATGTTTTCCTTCTTATCTTCAGGCTGCTGAAACAGAGGGTTTGCATAAAGGCATCGTAGTCTCCTCAATACCAAAGGGTTGATCAAGCTACCTTCTCCAGGAGCTTCTTAGAGTTGGACGACCACTACTATACACTTTACACATCCCATCTTCCTGATTTGAGGAAGCATTTAGAGCTCTTGTACCCCTAGGCGTGAATATCCAGATTTGACACATTGTAGGAGATTCCTCTACAAACCTCTGTGACTGCACCTTTGATTGAAGCTTCATCTCAAGGACCTTCATAGGTGTTGGGCGACCCTATCTAGTGAGTTTCCCTACGGCTGTTTGTAATTTTGAAGCAACTACAACAGATTGAAGACACTCCATGTGTTAAAACCAGGATTTGAGTGATTCTACGAGAAGACTTAGAGCATCAAATCTGTGGGACCCTTGGCCAATTGGTTTTCTCCATGTGATTCCCCACACTTGGATCATACTAAGAGGTGCCTGCTTCATCTGACATCTGTCCTCTATATAAAAATCTCATGCTGGTAAGTCTAGGGCCGGCGACACCTCCAATTTAGCACCTTACAGTTCGAGCTCTTCAAATACTATATGTTCTGGCTTGCTGATCTGTGTATTCTCGAAGGTTAAGAGGCTAGGACATTGTTAGGGGCTGATTTTATCTTAATCAGGTGATATTCTTCCTTTTGGTTACTCGTTTGAATCTTATAAGTTAGTGATTTCAGTGGTTGCATGGTATGAGTTTAGTGGCTGATTTCCTTATTCCTATGAGTACCTATACAATTTTATTTTACTTTTTCTAAACCCCTAAGCATGCTTGAACACAACGTTTAACTCTTTTATGTGCAACCCTAAGTCCTTTGCTTGCTTCCCTTTATTATGAGATGATTTGAACCCCTTTAGTTTCCAATATTGTATCGAATATATATTTTCAGCGAGCGAAATTTTCTATTTTCCTAAATTAGTCGGATTTATTTCAATACTTAGTTCTTTAATTGTTTATTAATTTTGTAAACCATAATTTTTCTATTGTATATTGAGCTTAATTTAAGAACTATTTGAATTAGCATGTGGACTTGCAAGTAGGAATCTTGTTTATTTTTCCTTATTACTTTAGCGCTTTTATTCATATCTCCTGAACACACACTCACTATCCTACATGCATGCTGCATCAGATTTGGTATCAGAGCTTAGGTTTAGGGTTTTAGTTACCTTCTAAGTTGTGTTTAGGTGTAATTTTTGCATAATAGGCTAGTTTTGCATACTTTTACATAGCATCGCATATTTTGTTTTATTTTAGCATATTTATTTTCCGCACTTAAATTTTTTTTAGATTTTAGGGAGTCTTTAGGGTCACCCATCATGTGCCCTTCGGTGTATGCCCACTAGTCTTTAGGCTAGTGTGTGCCTTTTGTTCATTCTCATCCCATTCAGCCTCGGTTTTTCCTTTTGGCATGGTGTACCATTTCACAATGGAGTTCTAAACTCCAATTTCCATGGATCCAAGGTATATTGTCATGCGGGTCTTCTAGTAAGTATAGTTAGTTCCATCAAAATAGAGGGGTCTGTTCAGAGTGTAGCCTTCATCCTTGGAGGCCATGTGTAACTAGGGACTGGCTAAGGATCTACTCAGATTGTTAAGCCCTCGGATGAGCAACCAACTCTGATACTAATTGAAATTCCAAGTCTCAACCTATCCTAGAGAGGGGGGGGTGAATAGGATATGTAAGTTTTTAGTGATATCCGTTGCCTTTTGGTGTTTATTGACTACTTATTTTGTTCTTTAAATTTGATATAATTAATCAATATTAATCCCTTGTAAAATGTTAAGATTAATGATAATATGAATGGCACACAAATAATGCAGATAAAGTAAATCAATGACAAGAGACAATTTAAAGAGGTTCGGCAAACTTGCCACGTCCACTGTTAAAAGCTCCTCATTGAGCTTGGTAATTTTATTAACTTCCTACAAAGAGTACAAGGTAAAATTAATCACAAAAACCTTAAATCACTACGTTTAGTGGCTCCAGCAAATGTAATAACAACCCCCTTTGTCTCTGGAGAGAGCGAATCAACTACCACCAATGGTTTCGGTGGAGGTGCAACAAATTCAATAATTTGATTTTATGAGAAATAAATTTCTCAAACGTTCATGCCTCTAAGAAGGCTGATATAACTATGTAGTGCTCATAAATTAATAAAAAGTCGCTGCTCTTTAAATGCTTTGCCTTTAAATAGGCTGATTTAAAAATATGGCTTAATGAATCATTAATCCCAAGTATAGATTTCAAAATAGCTCACGATAAATTAGTTGTAAAAGCTACTAGATTAGCTAATATATATTTTGAAGCAACTAATTTAAGTATTCAAATCAAGAGCTCTTAAAATACCTTGTGGAAACGGTTTAGCTCTCGGAGCTTTTGATACGGTTCCTTAGGTTTGAACCTAACGACCTCGCAATCCTTTGTTATAATGAAGCTTACAAGAAAAGAAAGGATTGGAAGAATGGATCCTTGATTGCAACCAAGTTTCTCATAGAGTAACGCCTCTAAATGATTCAAAATTATTGCACAAAATTTAATTTTCTTGTCATTACATTTTCAAGATCTTTAGGACATATTTATAGAGTGAAAACCCTAAAACTGGTCGAGTAAAACGGTATAAAAATCTTCCAAATAAAGCAAGAATTTATTTTTTTCGAAAATAAAAAATTTCCCCTGAATGACTAATCATAGCTAACTGGATGACCAGTCATTCTGGGCTTAATATGACTTCCAGCTTTGAAGCATTCTGCCTAACCGATTGTGAGACCCTATGATCGGTCATGCACCAATGACCACATGACCGATCATGGGGTTTGCTATGATCGGTTATAGTTGCTAGTTTTCAATTTTCTTCAATTTTTCAATTCTTTTTGCATTGTACTTCCATTATTTGTTGCAAGATCCTTGTCTAAGGCTTGGGAAAGGTTTCTTACTAAGTTCAACCTAGGTTTTGGCTGGTCTTTGTGAATTTTATAGTATTTACCTTTGCCACATACCTTTGAGTGTCTGAATGTTGCCTCTTGTTTCCTTTTAAGTGATGATTGCGCTTTTTCAACTTAACTTCTCATGATTGGAGTTCTTGTATATGATGGTTCCTTGTCAAGTATATCTTCACACACACGCTCACTCTCTTAACTCATACTTTTGGCATGTGATTGACAATTCTTCAACAAGCCACTCTAACAATCCATCCTGAGTCTAACAAACCGTCTTTCATTCATCCCCAAGCATTTACAAATCTGATGGCAGCCACTTTGAGATCTATCTTCAGAAAGATAATGGTACCCACCATATAATTATGTCTAAGAGCGGAAAACATATACTTGACGACTATTGATACACATAAGCTAAGAGCCATCTTTCTTCGGTGTTAAAAAATGTAGCACAAACTAAGGTTTTCACTTATAAAACCATTGGACAGCAACTCATCCAATTGCTTCTTAAAATCTACATGTTTAGTTAGGTTCACTTGATATGCTAGCAGGTTTGGAAATTGTGATCCTGGCTCTAAATCAATAGCATGCTGAATATTACGCATGGTGGCAATTCAGTAAAAATTCAGTCAACAACTTGCAAATTTCCAGTTAAACTTCTAATGAAGTTCCTGTAATAACTCTTATCAACTTCCTTAGTCACATAGACAAGCACGCTATCCTTGCTTTCCGCCACAAGCTCCTTTTTGGTAAGAAGATGTAGGTTCTTTCTCTTCAATTTAATAGTCTATTTAAGATTCTTTTGACCATATCTCCCATTATAATAAGGTCATAGGCTTAAAAAATAACTTCTTTATTGTCTAACTTAAAGGAACATGTATTGATTTTTCCATAATGATAGGCATTACATTCACCACGGTCACCCAAACAAGATATAGGTCACGTTCATTAGATTGCATCACACCATACAAAATCAGAACAAGAAGCAATTGATAAGGAAACTAAACGACATTTTTTGTTGGTATGAAACCATTCCCTATCAACACCACTTGTAAGGATGAGGGTGAGGTTTCAAAAAGAAACTTCTAAAACCAAATTCATGCAACTACCTCATCAATAAAGCTTCTTCACTTGAACTTCATACTGAACCAACATTTGAAAAACGTTAGTATGCTTTTGATCCTCCTTTTCTAGCTTAGGCACAACAAGAAACAGCCTCACTACGGAAATTGAGGTAAGAAGCTCGTCATACAGATCAGCATCATCAAAATGACCCAAATCAATGTAATCTCCTTGAGAGTTATTGTCATCAGCATCATGTTCTTGTTTTTTTGGGTACATTTTCATGTTATTCCACAACCACATTTAAAGACTTCTTAATAGGACATTCATAATCCATTTGCCCATGACAATGGCATTAAAAACAATACAGCCCTTTGTCATTTCCCTTGGCATTACCACCCTCCAGTGGTGCTTTTCCCTTAAAACAACACTTGAATATGATTTAAAACACTATAATGATTGTACTTATTAGAACGAGGTGTT
>JAOXJP010234299.1:0-10182 GCA_025762735.1 Platanus orientalis
CAGATTCTTCCTAACCTTAGCCCAATTATCCTCTCTAAATCCCATCAATCCAGTGATGGCCCTAAAGCTACAATGCCCGTCCACTGCCACATCTATAACACTCCTGATATAAGGCCAAATGTCTTCTGGGAAAGAGAGCATATAATATAGTGAGGAAGCCCGTCTAGATGAACTCAATTGAGTAACCTAGAAGAAAAGAAGAAAACATGTTATGCCACACAACGGTTGAATTACTTCGTCACTTACACAATACTGTGTATATTAGTTACCTTTTCCTTCGATCTCCTTTATTAGGTTTGTCTCATTAACTATACTTGGGTGGCTTTGGTAGTAGTGATTTCTACTGGAGAGTAGCTATCATGTAATGATGACACTTTCTCAAATGTGGATGGATCACGACACATGGATGTGTCTATCTTGGTATGTGGACGACCTTAGGTATTTTTTTAACTTTAGGTTCCTTGATATGTGTGTTGTCCGGTGTTGCTAACTCTCGCAACTTCTAAAGCATTTACACTTTGGTGGACTGGTTGGATTGGTTGAACCATTGTATAAACAAATCCATATCTGTTGTGGCATCCAAATCATTCCTTGTTGGGCTTATAGGAGGATGCATATCAAGCTTGCACCAATATGCATGTACTGACTCAAGTGGAATGGGACGCCCTTGCCTACTATGCTCTGCTAGCTCATGTGTGCAGGGTAACCCATGTGTGCATCTAAGAATACATCCACATGTAGTAAAATTAACTCCAACAACACCTACATGCCTCGTCTCATCCAAATCCTCTCCATTGTAGAAATTGATACATTGCCGTAAAGCTCTTTAAACTCGGCAGGTTTAAAGCTATGTTGCACAACCATCTTGCATCTCTCGAATGATGCATTGATGACTGTGTGCTATAGCTCAAGAAAATTGTGGATTTTTAACCATGAGGATTCAAAGTGTCCTTGTCTAGATCCAAGCTGCCGCTTCAACTTTACATGAGCACTCTTAACCCTAGTGACATCTACTCAAATAGTTATGTACCAATCAATGAACTTAAGCAAGATTACCAAACAAAAAGGTTACCTGTTCGTCGTAGTGGCCCCTAAATGCATGAACCTATTAGTCCAAGCTACTACAAATATGTCCCTATATCCGTCCAACCAAATACTCCTCCCGTAATGGAGTGCATCCGGATATGTGATAAATTGCTTCTCTAACAAAGCCAAGTGTTGAAGGTAATATTCTTTTGTGTGTGACACCACTAATAGGTTCCAGATCATCATGAACCTCTCCTACATCTCCTTCGTCATAAATAACTTCTTATAGTTTGTAACCACATTCTTACTAATGTGCTACCTACACAACAAATGTGTAGCATTGGGAAACACCCTTGATATGACATTCATCAAAGCCAACTCCCTATCCATTACAATGACATTAAGGAAAGCACTGTCCTCCATGACGCTACGTAGGACACCTAGTGCCCATACAAAGTTATCTTCCCTCTTATATTGAAGATACACAAATGCCACAGGAAAAGTCAGATCGGTACACGTCAAGCCTACAATCTCTAGCAGCGGCATGTGATATCTGTTTGTTTTATAGGTGCAATCCATGATCAACACACTTGGAAATGCACCCAACAGGTCCATAAAAGCTGGGTGTGCCCAAAAAATATTATTGACAGCCTCGTTGTCTTTGGTTACCCGATGCTAATCGATGTAATTATACTTGGCCAACTATCTAAACAAGTGTTGCATTTGAGATCTATCAGCCTTCTCTTCCCTTTTTTGTTTAGCTTGCACATTATATATTGCAGTTATTGTAGTCGTATTGAGGGAATCTCTTTGCTTCATTGCACTTAATATGTCCTTTGGTCGAACATTACTCTTGGACATATATTTCAAAAGTGAGGACTCTTCATCTAACAATCTATCCACAAAAGAGTGATCTTCGAGATGATCTATAGCAGGGTGATTATGCACCTTGCATACAACTTGCAATAACTAATCGTCATCAGTGGGTAACTTCTTTCCCTTCAATTGGAATGTACATTCGCATTTCTTGGTGCCCTTTCCCTTTATCCTTACAACCTCGCTGATATTTCTTGCCCTCTTATCTTTTCTATACTGCCCACCCCACTCGCATGTAAGGGTCAGACTTGGTTTTCTTGCACTAGAACTAGAATCTGACTTCTTAATAACTACAACAAACCTATTCCTCTTTCCAACATCCGTCGCCCACCTAATCAATGTTGTTCTACTACTGAATATCTACACATGGGAGAACAATAATAACGTCAACTTCATCCAAATTGTTATACATACTAGTCACATTATTAGTTACATATGCTTTTTTTATCTCGTGCATGGTGAATTCATTGTTGTAATCTATCACCATGTCATCACAAATTCGACTGCAACGGGTTGAGACATTAGGCTGGCAATAATTTTTTTTTCCAGCTTTCTGTTTTTGTTCAGCATCTCGGGGCTGAACAGGCTTTAGCCTGTTTGGCACTGTGATGCGGAACAGGTTAAGCCTGTTTAGCACTGTGATGCCGAACAGGTTAAGACTGTCCGGCATCATAGTGCCGAACAGGGTGAAGCCTGTTTAGCTATGTAATACCTAACACAATGGGAAAAAAATAGTTATCGAACTTAATTTTTTTTTTTTTAACCTAAGGGCTTCCATTTCGCTCCATTTCACTTCTTTTATGCTCTATTGGTTGAGCTCTTGTTTGATAATTATAATGTGTGACTTCTTTTAGGTGTTAGAGAGCCCTAAGTGGAGAAGAACGAAGAGGGAGTTGAAGAATGAGGGATCTAAAGAATAAGAGTTTGAAGTTGACGAATTGGAAGAAAAGGTGAAGGTGTGATTACAAAATTGTTTTTTAAGTTTTTTTTTTTTTTCATTAAGGTTATAACTTTCATTTTAAGTTAATGTATTTTTGGAATAGAGTTTAGTGAGACTGAGGTATGACAAAAACTTGAGGTGCGAATATAAGCTCAAAAAAAAAAAAAGAAAAAAGAAAAGACTATCGATGGCACGCCTTCGTGGGCCTGTGTCAACAAAGAGAATCATTCTGTTTTGAAACTGAAAATGACTTAGCATGCAATATTTGAAGGGGCGATCGTAAATTTTGAAATCAAGAGTGCGACGCGACCACCGCGCCCTTGGTCTTTGGTTTTTTTTTAAGAAACATGTTTGGAATATGGAATACATTCCTTCCAAGAATGAGTTTCAGATTGTGGCACTAAAATTTTGGGATTGCGCGCAGTATTTGACGAAGTCTACGAACCAAGTTATAACCCCTCCCTACTCTCTATTCTTTATTCGAGTCTGCTTCAGAGGAGAAGAGGAGAGGAAGACCCAACTGATGCTGCTCCGGTGGGCAAAGGCAATCTGTTATCGGTTTCTCCAGTGATAGGTAATGGCTGGGTTTCCGCTCTGCTTCATTTGATTTCACTCTCAAATCTTTTGATCTCCCTCTCTCATCCAGAAGCCCCTTTTGCTGAATTTGTCCTTGTTTTTTTTTCTTAGTTTGATTTATGGTTGTGGGTTCTCACACGAAGGTATCGTATGCACCTGCACCCAAATGTGGCACGCCCGTACACATTTAATTGGGCTTTGGCATAATTCTGGGAGTCGAGTCTTTCCTTCTGTATTCAATCGTTGCTTTGAGTCATTTGCATCTGCACTTTTGGTTACAAATTGTTTGTATTTCTGGAGTCTATGGCTGGAGCTTGCTTTTCTTCTTATATAAACTAGGTGTGCTCTGTTCTTCAACGAAATCTCTTTCACTTTTCTGCTTATCATTATGTTTTTTATTTCTTCCTCTTTGAAGAATATGAGAACAAGGGAGAGATATCTCCTTCAACTATGTGGTGGTGAAGTAACACCCGCATCTCTGTTTACTCACAGATAGATATATCAAAAAAAATTCTATTCCAACCTAGCCCTCTAGGTAGGGTATTCCAACTACCGTCCCGTGCTTCAGCAGCCACAGGAATGAATCCCCATGGTCTTTTGGCTGTAATATGTGCTACTTGAATCAGGGTAGGAAATTACCATAAAAGAAAAAATAATCATGGTAGGAAAACACCTTAATTGGGGAATTGAGCCGAATCCAGTCATTAGGTTTGTTCTTGGGTGGGCAATTCCTCTTCCAAGTCCTTTTTGACTTCTACTGAAGCTTGAAATAATTTGAGAGTCTGCTTGCCCAGTTACATGAATAAGGTCCTAAGAACATCATTGAAACTTAATCTAAGTGACTCGCCCAGTTGCATGGCTAAGGTCCTAAGAACATCATCTGGACTGTTGAAGATTTTAAACAATGGGGAACTGGCGAATGCCCTGTTTCCCTTTCAGGAAACAGAGCAGTCGCAGGTCACCTGAACCTCCTGCTTCATTTCCTTTTTCATGCTTAACCTTGGGTTCCAAACCTTGATGAAGCAAACCACTTTTGCCCACCTTGCTGCTCGCTACTAGCCTCTTTGAGCTTCTAACCCATCCTCCACATACACTCCTCTGATACTTGCCAAAAATGGTGAAACTTTGTCACCAGCTGCTTAGCGTCTCAGACATTGACCCACTTCCTCATCCACCTAGGTTGATCAAGGCAGATGAGAGAAAACTCACAAGATGGACGAATTAACCTGGAGGTGGTGAATGTGCCACTCTCTCCCTTTGTATATATGTTGAACGTGAAGAGGATAGTGGTTCCTTTTGGTGGAAAAAGAGAGTTTGAAAAGGAGAGGAGCTTGAGTTAGCTGAGAAGGGTGTGGGTGGAAGAGTGGATGCTGCTACCAGGGACCTCATCCCTGAAGAACCAAACCGAGCTCCACTTCTGAGAGCCTCTTACCTCATGTACTCCCCTTCTCTTCTCTTCTCATTCCCTTCACTCATTTCATTCTCCATCCACTTCATTGATTGTTGTCCTTGACCATTGAGAACTTGGCTTTGGCTTTGAGGTCTCCGGTCTTTACTCCTCTAGGGAGTGCAATCTCTTTCAAGAAACTTGCCTCTCTTAAAGAGTTGAGGTGGCTCGATACTTGGTGTTGTGAAAACACACCACGAATCTTGAGTATCATTCTTTTATTTCGAGCACTAATGGAAACGTTATGCTATCGAAATTTTAACAAATCAAATTACATTGGGATCCCGGGCTTTAAATAACGGTAAAGGTTTATTCGTCTTTGTCGGAGAGTGCGACTCCATAGAGAGACAAGGGTTACACCTGAGCGAGATTGTATCCCGGAGTTAGCTTGGTCGAATCCCTTACACAATATTGGGAGGCTTCGACTATCTTCAAAAAACGTGAAAATGACACCTTCTCTATCTTAGATGAATTTGTATTAAAGCATACAATAAGAACTCAAGTTTGAACTCCAAGTCAAGTGCACGAATAACCAAGTAAAAAGTGCACGAATAACCACGCCTGAAGCTCATGAATGAACTAATCTTGTAGTGTGTGAATGCTAGCGCACAAATGACAGTGTGTGAATGAACACTTGAATTGTGCGCGATTACATAGTGCAATTGTCCCAAATTGCATTTGAAATTCCTCCTACTTGATTCCCCATCCAGAAAATCAACATGGACCGACTGAGGAAATCCGCTGCTACTCAGATCTCTTACATTTGAATCCATTAAATAGATTCTGCCTCTTACAATTCCATGATATATGCTAGAGGAGGCACAAAGTGTATTGACTAACCAACATGATCAATGAGGGACTTAATCAAACTACCACGACTTACAATAATGCATTTGCCGAAGGGATCAGTTTATAGAAGGAACCTTGGAACTACTTAACTAAATGAGAGGAGTTGGTTATGGTCCTAATGGTCATACTTTTCTTCTAATTCTTAATAAATTCTGTAATTTGAAGTAACCAGGGGACACATTTAAAGATGTGGATGGAAATGAAGAAGTATGAGGTAGTGCCTGATCCAGAGACCAATCATGAAAAAAAACACCATTGTGAAGATTGGCTTGCAATTTTGACCAAATGTTATATTAAAAAGTTGAGAGGAGGTAGCTTACTAATTGTAAAAGGTTTGAAATTCTGCCATTATGTTTATTTGAAAAAAAAATGCATTCTTTGCAGGTTGTTGCCAAACAACATTTTCTTTCAAATTTTTTTTTTCTGGATTAAATGTTGCCAAACACTCATCTGACTCCAGAAAATGCAGAATCTCTTCCTCTTTCTTCCAAAATTTTTTCTAACAATCTTCTTAAAAGTCATTTGGGACCATTTTGTATCCAATTTTTGTTTCCCTACTGTTGAATCCCCATCAGAATTGGAAGATGAGGAGGCATTTGATCTTCTCCAACTCTCCCTCTTCTCTAGTTTACCTATTTCAATCGAAAAGTCTTAGCTTCTTGCTATCATCAACTCACGACTCCACGTTTTCCATACAAAACCCCCGGAGAGGAACCTATTGCATATCCCCTGTTTGCATCAGATATAAAGGAGATGAAAATGGAATTGATCAAAATACCTGAAGAATCAGGCTTATTCAATAGAACCCTAATTCAACGGATTTGACAAAATTAAGAAGAAGGCGTTATTTATGATTCCGTGCAGCACGAAGCGTCTTTGTCATTACACCCTTCCTTCGTTGGCTTCTATAGGCTCTATCATCTCCCGTGTCGACGAGTCAGGTAGTTCTTTCTCTCTCTGTCTTTGCATATCCCCTTGTTTTTTTTCTCCTCCTCTTCACGGATTGATGTCTTCCCCTCATCCTTTGTCGTTTTCTTCTTCTTCTCCTTTATTGGGAAATTCTCTCAAAATCTTCTTGGTTAAGAAACCGGTAGCCGTCAACTCACTCAACTTCTTCATTTAGTTCTTAAGCAATGCATTTTCCCTACAACTTTCGTCGTTCTCCTTCTAGCATTTGACAATTCTTTTCACATTGTTTATGAAGTTTTGCAGTCTCTATTCAGCCTGAGCTTGAGGCAATTGTTGAATATTTTAAACAATACGAGGCTCTGCAAATACCTTGTTAACGAAAGCAAGGCAGTCGTAGGTCACCTGAACCTCTTGCTTCATTTCCTTTTTTATGCATAACTTTGGGTTTCAAACCCTGATGATCCTGGCTATTCTTCCCAGTCTATAAAAAGCCTGAAACCTTCCATTTTAAGACTCCAAAACCACCTTGATTCTCACCCCATTTGTAGCTCACCTGTATTGGTGAAACTTAGTGGTTGGACGCTTGGCAATTGAGACGCTAACCACTTGCTTCATCTACCTTGTTGACCAAGGGGAGAGAGGCTAGCGATTAAACAGAGGGTGTGACCACCTCTCTTGTTCGAATGACCCTCACGCCTCTCTTCCTATAAAAAAAGAGGAGTGTGAGTTTGTAATAGGAGGATGATTCTAATGGTTAAAGTGAAGTGAATGTTGATGGGAAAAGCTTAGTGGCTCATTGTTGAAGAATTTTGAAGAAGGGAGAATTGAGAGAGTGTCATGCTATGTCAGAGATTCACCTCTGAAGGAAGGAGATCCAATAGTTGCTCCTTCAACCAGTGGATTTCATTGGTCCCACTCTCACTCATTCCATCTTCTCTCACTTACCATCACCTTCACCTTTAGTGACTGTTGAGAACTTGGTGTGAGCTTTGAGGTCTCCGGTTACATACTCCTTTGGAGAATGCCTTTTTCTTTGAGAGAAGCAACCTCTCTATGAGTGGAGTTGTCTTGACACTTGATGTTGTGAGAAATCACCACGTGCCTTGAGCATACTATTTATTTAAGCACTAACGGAAACATTATGGTGCCAAAATTTTGACAAAACTAAAACCTCAAGATATCGGGCTTTAAGTAATGACAAAGTTAGCTTGGATGCATCCCTTGCACAATATTGTGAAGCCGACTATCTTCAAAAAATGCAAAAATGACACCTTCTTTGTCTTAGATTTATCAGTTTTAAAACAAATAAAAGAAAACTCTAAGGTTGAACTCTAAGTCAAAGTGCGCAAATGACCAAGTTCAAGGTGCGCGAATGACCAAGTCAAGTGCGCGAACGACCTAGTGCAAAGTGCGCAAATAATGAACCGTTTACAACTCACGAATGCAAAGTACTGGTTGTGCACGAATGAACAATTGTGCGCGATTATTCAAGAGCATTGTGCGATTGTCCCTCATTGCTTTAGAAGCTCCTTCTACTTGATTCCTTATCTAGAAAATCAACAAGTTGAAGATATGTCTGCTCCATTTGTGCAACTAAAGACCTTTTACTTTGAATTTACCCGATTTAATGGGGAGAACTTTGAGAGATGAAAAGGGAAAATTGAGTTCACACTGAAACAAATAAATATCCACTAAGTGCTAATTTATGCACCTCCACTGATTCCATCTAAAGATGGGGCAACACTTGATGAAATTAATACCGCTCTTGAGGCAAACAAGAATTGTGACGCAACTGACTACAAGTGTCGCTATATGATTTTGGAGACGCTTTCTGACGGCTTCTTTAATCAATTCACTAAGAAGACTAAGATCACAAAAAAACTGTGGGATGCCATAGTCAAGGTTTACAAAGGTGAAACTGCTAGGAGCAAGAAATTCAATGTACAAAGCTTTAGAGAATTCAAGATGGTGGATAGCAAGTCAGTTTTGGAACAAGATAAGGATTTCCAGAAGATTGTCAATGTAATCACTGCTGCAGGGATGTTTCTATACCTTGTATTTCACGTCAACTGGTTGATTTCCATATTGCCTCCATCATGGCAACATTACAAGACCAAACTCATGCATGAAATTGAGGACATGAAGCTTAACACTCTGATACACCACCTTCGAGTGGAGCTGGCAAGGAATAAAGGAAAGAAGCCTGAGCTGACTGAGAATGATTATGTTGTTGAAATAGGCCTAAAGGTCGACTCTCTGTAAGGAGAAAAGATTTTAAGAGGACTGATAAGGGCCGGAAGAAACTCTATGACAAATACTATAAAGAGACAAGGACTAGGATGCACTGCAACGTCTATGAAAAGATAGGTCACATGGCAAGAGTTTGCTGCCAGTGAAAGCATGATGATGATCATGTAGTAAGAAGAAGAATAAAGGCAAGCGAAAAGTCCAAGATGACGAGCTCTCTGTTGTTGTGATTGAGACCAACATGGCAGGAGAGGAGACTGACTGATGGATAGACATTGGTGCCACTAGGCATATATGTGGCAATTGAATATTGTTTACTACCTATCAAATAGTGGAAGAAGGTATGAATATGTTCATGGGGAACTACTCATCCTCTAAGGTCATTGATAAAGGCACAAGAGAGTCGCGGTTTACCTCTGGGAAGACTCTTACCCTCAGAGAAGTCCTGCATGTCCTAGACATTAAGAATAATCTCGTCTCTGGATTGCTGCTGAACAAATATGGTTTCAAGCTGGTGTTCGAGTTTGATAAGTTTGTATTCACTAAGAACAAAATGTTTGTAGGCAAAGGATTTGGTAAATCTAGAATGTTCAAACTTAATGTTATGAATGGAATGCCTTCTACTTTTGCTTGATAAAATCTTGTGAATTGTGGGATAGTAGATTAGGGGCTGCGTTTAACATTGCTTAAATTACAAATAAGTGCTTTTGTATAAGCACTTTTCTAAAAGCACTTATTACAAACACTTACTGAAACATCATATGCTGTTTGGTAAACATAAATTATAAGTGCTTATTGAAAATTTAAACACTTCCCACTGAGCACCATATCCCAAAGTCTCATATATAATAAACAAGTCTAATTTTTAAAAAACAAAACCTTTTATGTTCCAAAATTAGTCCAGTGAATGTGTTATCCAACGATCAAGACTATTGTCACCATGTGGTACATAGGAGTGTACATGGGTTGGGTCCGGTAAGGCTTTAGTGAGCCTGAGTAAAACTTGATCTGAACATGACCTAACTTTAATCTATAGGCATCAAGCTGACCCAATATCCATTAATTCATTATAAAAATTAAAAACTAAAATAAAATCCTATATAAATATATTTAGAAAGTATCATGTCTCGGGCCTTAGGCTAGTCCAAGATTAACCTGAGCACTTAAACTTAAGTTTAGGTTTAAAGTCAGGCTTGGGACCCATTGGGCCTAAGCTCTGACCGAACCTTTTCTAGTCAAATTTTGGGCTAGGCTAAGCTGGATTGGGTTCATGTTGGACTGATCCTATGCCAACCCTAGTGGTATATATAAC
>JAOXJP010234300.1:0-10181 GCA_025762735.1 Platanus orientalis
CATTTGGTGGGTTTTGGATAAAAAAGGGGTCCCAAGTAGATATATTGACATAGTTAAGGATATGTATGATGGAGCGACAGCTAGTGTAAGGACAACCGGGGGAGAGACAAGTGAGTTTGCGATCATAGTAGGGTTGCACCAAGGGTCAACATCTAAAATGAGATTCCATATGTGTGGGGGTCCAATGGATGGAAGCCACATCATCAATAGAAAAAAATAACAATTTTTACAACATTTCCAAAAATCTTTCTTAGCCCTTACCGGTCTCACCGGTCAGGTACTTAAAGACCGGTCAGGAGGTCACCCGAGATACATGCCCCATGTGCCTAACTGATCAGGCATGGGTCTTGGGTTCTGAACTTTTCAGCTTAAACACCCCGTGGTAAAATGAGCATAACTTTCTCTAGAAAATTAATTTTTGTGAAAAGTTTGTTGTGTTAGAAACCAGACTTCAAGATATTTCTAAAGATATATGGCTTTTATTTTAATTCACTTGGGATTGGTATTGGTGGGTAGTTACCCCAAATACGCAATCAGGATAACTTTTGAACTTGACAGGTTCAAGTTCAGGTTTGGGTTCTATACTTATAACTTGGTTTAAAGAGTTCCTTAACCACTCTATGATATGTTTAAAATATTTAAATTGACAATTTTACCCTTATAGGAAAAAATTACAGTTTTACCCTTAAAGAATAACACGGGGTGTTACAAGGTGTGCCTAAGCAAGCGGTGATACTTGAAATACTTAGGATCATCGACTTTGTCAACTGCTACTAGTGTTTTAGGTGTAGGGAGGATTATATATTTTGTCTCTGCAGTTTGGTTGAAGAGGCTTTCAAGGTCATTTTCAAGAAACATATGTGTGCTCTTGTCTTTATTTCATGGGTAGTGTTTTGAGATCTCCACCTTGCCTTGGAGATGCTTCTTGGGTCTCTATAGTTGGTTTCTTAGTGATAATTTTAGTAGGCTACTTCTTCGTTCCTACCATGGTGTAATCCATCTTGTTAACAACCATTTTGTTTCTCCTTTCCCCCTTATGATCTAGCATTCTCTTCTCTAATTCATGGGCCTTCAAAATGAGATTGTTGACCCTTATAAATTTTTGCGGGGAGAGGTAAATTGATAGATCATAATTCAAATTGGCCATACACATACCCACAGGCTCTTTTGTGGAGACAATGTGTTTGCAGGAGTACATGAGATTCTTCCATCTGTTGATGTAGTCGGCAACAGGTTCATTGTCATGCTGTTTCTCCTGCACTAAATCGGGCACTTTAACAACTATGTGCGCACTCCAGAATCAATTAACGAATTCTTGTTTCATTATGTCCTAATCTGAGATTGAGTTGGGCTTGAGATTTGAGTACCAAGCGAAGGTAGCTCCAGTTAGGGATTGAACAAATAATTTCAACATCATTTCTTCCTAGTGTTGGATTAGACCACTGGACTCAAATTGGGCCACCTGTGGTTTAGGATAAAAGGATCCATTGAACATTCTGAACTGTAGCTGACTGTGGGAAATGTATACGATCGACATATGAGGGGTGAGGTTTTCCCACTGTATAGCCCTTGTTGGACTATTGTTCCTTGATTTCCTTAAACCTTTTTGCCATCATGGACTGCATGGTGGCTATTTGCTAATAATCCACTCCTGGTGTAGCAGATTGAACGTACATTCCCTATGGGGGAACGTAAGAGTTTTGGGTATAGTTGTCGTGCTCGTAAGTCCATTGTGGTGGAGGTCCTTCTAGAGGGGATCCCTATGGCATGAAAACATTGAGATTGTAGCCATATAATGGTGCTTCCCTTGGTAATGAAGATGGGACATGCTCCAAAGTATATTAAGGGAATGCCCCTGGTCTGAAATCCAGCCTGGTTGTGCCTTATGGAACAAAGGTGCTAGGGTTACAACCATATTATGGCATTACCCTAGACAATGATGATGGAGCATATTCTGGAGTGTGTTGGGGGAGATGCCCTTGGTTCAGGATCCTGCATGGCTATCCCTTGTGGAAGTGTTATGGAAGAAGCCATTCCCTAGGTTGTTGCGGTACATTGATTAAGAAAATCATTCAGACTTGCCCTCATTTCAGTTATGGTTGATTCTTGTGCTGCTATGACACAATCTCGATTTTCTAATTTTGTTAAAGGATCTTTTGTACTTGGCTCAGCATAAGAATTACTAGTGTAATCTGTTATAATGGGAGCATAATCATTTCATCCCTCATTAAGCGGTGGGTTTGATGTTTCACCTTGGTTTCCAGTTGCCAATTCTTGATGTTGTGTTGTAGACATAGTATTAGCTGTGGTAGTTGGATTAGATGATGTACCAAAATCAATTCTGCTCTGAAACCTCCTTGGGAAAGGCCATGGTGGTCCCTAAAAAATGGGTGAATTGCCGGTGGGTTTCCTGGTAGTATGAAACTTCTGCCACTTGGCTCTTGGTCTTCATGCCGGCTCTATTAATAGTAGAAGATCTTGCTCTAGATGGTTTTGGAGTATTTAAAGAGAATTTTTTGTGTGCCCTAGTTGTCATTACTGTAGCTTGGGAGTGGGTCTTAGGTCCGAAGATCTTTCCCTTTCTGACATATGGTGCGTATGCTATATCTCCCTCAATATGTGAAGGTAAAGATGGATCTGATCTTTGAGGGTGTGCCCAGGGTAGGAGTGCATTGATATGAATACTCCTAGTCTCTTTCTAAGTAAGAGGGCCTTGTGGGATTTAGCTCTCCTTCGTTGTCCATGTGTCTTCTTTGTTTTTATTCAACAGATAAAGTGCTCCTTTCTCAAGGTGTCTTGTCATTCACAAATTTTATCAAAGGTTCAAACCTTGTGAGGAGCATTAAATCTCTAAACTCTATGCTGACTTGAGCCTGGTGTTGTCTATGCAATTTACGGTGAGTTTGGTAGTGAGCATGCTGGCCTTCTATTCCTACGAGAACTTCCTTTCGACCATTGTCTTTGTATCTTTCTTGTTAGGTTTAGTTTTATGTTTATTATCCTTTCTTTTTCTTTTTTTTAAACTGAATTTTTTTGTCATTTCTGAGTTGCTGGCTATATGAGAGGCATTAGGTGCAGTTGAATGACATGTTGTGGGTCCCAAGGACAATTCTGATCGCGAGGAAGCATTTGCTCGCAATGGCCTTATGGATCACAATGTAGTCTTAGCTCACGAAGGAACATTGGCTTAGGATAGATCTTTGGCTCCTGATGGAATGTTGGCTCATGATGGAGAATTGGATTGTGATGGAGCATTTCCTTGCAATGGAGCATTGGCTCGTGCTAAAGCATTGGCTTATGATAAAGTAACAATCCTTGAAATTTTTTGGATTCACGATGATGCCTTGGTTAGCAAAGGATTATTATCTTGTGATGAAGCATTAGATCGTGATGTAGCATTGGCTCGCAATGAAGATTCCTTTGCGATGGACTCGTGATTCACATTTTCTTCTGATTTGTAAATGCATATATTGTAAATTCTATAAGTACGAAAATACATGGGTCGATAGACTAGGATATGGCATGTTTAAGCTAGAGTCTAGGAGGTTCTTGTGTCTACTATGCATCAATATTACCTTTGAAGATCAAGATTGCTCCAAGGAAGCAAGCCAGGATCATGCGAGGTGTTACTGTATGTAATGTTAATCCCATGGAAAAACCTTATGTATGGTCTATGTCTTGTAAGTGTCCTATGTGCTCACAAGTTCAAGACAATAAGACATGGTGGACCAAAGACTTTGAGGAAGACCGGAAGCTACATTGGACTTACCTATTCCATAAAAGGTATAAAGCATGCATTGCATATCATTTAGAGACCAATTTGTGGACTTAAGTATGGTGGGAAATACCACAAAAGACCTAAGTGAAATGAGCCCAAGATTAGCCCCTACACATATTTAGAATAGTGCAGTAGAAAAGGCGTCGTGATCAATCAGGGATCTCATGATAGATCACGACCCCAATTTGGGTCTCAAATTGAAAGTCCTGAGAGCCTCGTCCCATTAGGCATGATCGATTGTGAGAAGTATCATGCCCTATGAGGCTAACTCAGTGATTGATCATAGATCTCGTGATCGATCACGAGCTGATCAGGCTTGAGCCTAGATACGTGATCGATCATGAGTCGTGATCAGTCATGGATCTTGTGATCGATCACGTGTTGTGATCAGTCATGGATCTCGTGATCGATCACGGGGGTAAATCTATCAAGTTCAAAATTTTATTCCTCCCATTCGTTATTTCAAAATTTGAACCTCGCTTTTAAAAAATCTGTCTCTAAAGAGTGACCCATTTTCAAAGATTCTAATCTAAAGGTTGTGGGTGCTCCTCATCCTTATAAAATGGAACTTTTACCATTAGAGCAAATACTTCAAGAAAGCTAGAGAGTGTTAGAACCTTTTCCTAATTGAGAGCTTCGTCCCTTGAGAAAACCTCTTCCTCTCACTGTTTTGAGCCAAAGTAGCTAGTATCTACTCTAAAGACCACTCTCTTACTCTCTCCTCTACAATACCAAGCTTTTACTATTGAGGATAACTATTAATTAGCTCTTTCTAAGAGGAAACCCATATTTAGTTGAGTTCAAGGAGCACTAGTGCCAAGAGCTTGAAGGTTGTGGGTGACTAAGGCATACTAGCTCTACAATGAGCACTCACACTTTGTGCAATAACAACATCAACCAACTTATGGTAATATTTATTTTTATTTGCATTCATACTCATTATTATCTTGCTTTGCTTCCGTCAGAGACACCAAGTGTTTTGAATCATTTGCCAATGGCAAGTAGTGTAGGTTTTATTTGTTTTTGACCTAGGTTGTATTAGACAATCTAAATGAAATATACCTAAGCTTAGAGGTGAGCTTTAGAAGGGTGGACATAGGCCATCATGTCAAACCACTATAAATCTTTTGTTGTGGATTGATTGTGTGATTGCTTGTCTCTTTACTTTTATTCCTATTGCTACTGTTGCACATCATCCATTTGTTAAAATACTTGAGTAAACACTTTGTACCACACATTTGGGTTAATTTTAAGAATATTAAAAGTGAATTGAAATCAATCCCTACACTTAATAGAAAGGGGTAAAATAATTTTAAATCCTATTCACCCCCTCTAGGATAAACCTATTAGGTATTTTAATTGGTATCAGAGCCTAGGTTACTCACATAGGGCTTAATAAGCTGAGTTAGATCCTAGCAAAAATCCTAGAGCAACACTAGAGGGCTAGAGAGGATGGTAACATGTCTATTAGTACAACTATTTTTTTAATGGAAGTGACTATGGTTATTGGAAATATCGAATGAAGATTTTCCTAAATGCCTATGAACACAAAGTTTGGGATGCCGTACTTAATGACTATATCATGCCCGAAAAACCTTGAAGTGAATGGTCCGCTATCGAAGTGGAGGTTCATAAGTATAAATTTAGAGCCCTAAATTCCATAGCTAGTGGTTTGGCCCCCAATGAGTTTAGAAAGATAACTCATCTTAAGATGGCCAAAGAAGCATGGTTGCTTTTCTCGTTACCCGTAAGGGTATAAGTGCATTAAAGATGTCAAAGCTTCAAATGTACACTGCTAAACTTGAAACTCTTAGGATAGAGGAAGATGAGGAAGTCTCCCAATTTAATGCCAAGTTGTCTAAGTTGGTGAATATTATGAGAAACCTAGGAGAAGACATCCCTGAGTCAAAAGTGTCCAAAAAGTTCCTAGGTCTTTCCCCAAAAGGTTTATACCTAAAGTGACTATGATTGAGGAGAGTAAGGACTTAGAAACTATCAAACTAGAAGAGTTGATAAGCTTACTTCAAACATTTGAGGCTGCTATAAAGGTTCTTACCAAGAAGAAGGGCATATCTCTTAAGGTAGAGGAACCTTCTGGATCCACCAAGGAGTCGGATGATAACTTAGCCTTGGTGGCTAAGAAATTCAAGAAGTTCTTTCAAAGGAATGCAAGGGATTACTCCAAGAACAAACAAGTGAGAAGATCATTTCTTAATTTTAGGAAGAAGAATGATTTCTCAAAGGAATCTCCCATTTATTTTGAGTGTAAAGGGAGAGGTCACATTGCAGAGGATTGCGGCAATAAGAAGATTAAGTTCATGCCAAATGGTAAGACAATGGCTGCAACTTAGGATGACGATTCCAAGATATTAGAAAATGAATCACAAAGTATTGAGGAAGGTGCCTCATAAGAGATTAAAGCTTTTATGTCTTTCAACACCCTAGGAGCACACTTTTAGACATGAGTGACTCTAGTATGAGGATGAGGGAGATGATGGAGAAGTGGAGGAGACCTATGATGCATAAGAGGTCTTCGATGACCTCTTCATTTAAAGTGTTGAGTTGGGAAAGAAAAACAAATAATTTAAGAGAAAAATTAATGAATTGACTAAAAAGTAAAAATCCCTAGAAGACACCATCTTCTTCCTTCAACAAGAGTCTTCTATGGAAAGTGAAAAAAAAAGAAACTTTTTCAAAGAAAACTATTGCTCCTTTGTGCCAAGGGGGAAATGAGCCTAAAAATCACAGAACTAGAAAAGAAGCTGAGTGAAACCAAAATCTTTCTAGGCTTAAAAAAGGACAATAGGAAGCATGAGAAGAGAAGACCTCTTGAGGAAAACCAAAAATTGTCAAACTAAGTTCTTGAGTTTGGGGAGAGGCTCAAAATGAAGAAGAGGAGAATGATGAGTCTCATAGTGATGAATCACTTATCCAAGAGTTGGAAGACCAAGTCAAGACTTTAAATGAAAGGAACGAGGCTCTCAACATGACTTGTGCTCAACTTACAAGGAAGTCCCTTGATTACCTTAAGCAAATCAAGGAGATTAAGGAGGACGAGAGGAAGTCCATGGCCATGGTGTCTTAAGGATATGAACATCTTGAGAAAATGCTCACAATTGGGAAGGATCATGGAGATATGACGGAACTAGGTTTTAATTCCGAAGCCAATGCCTTTTCCACTACATAAAAGCCTAAAAATAACTTTTTTAAAGCCATGAGAAAGACTCAACCACCTCCACAACCTTCCAACAAGGGAAATGAGAAAGTTGAACCTCAAAGACCTTATCAAAGGTCACAAAAGGTTGAGAAAAGATCAAATATCTCACTCAAGGAAAAAACTCCCATGATCTAAGGTAGAGTTTGGGACAGACCAATGTAACGCTAATTTCGGTCTTATGCCCAAGTGGTTGGAAATAGACTAAAGTCCCAACCTTATTCCTATGCTAAGGAGACATAGAGTTAGTTTCAAGCCAATAAGGCTTCTACCTCAAGAGGATTCCAAGGGAATACCTCCACTTCTAGGCTAGCCATAGGGAAACCTAGTCAAAATAGGCAACTTAGAAGAATCCAACGATCCTTCTACAATGAACCACCTAGAAGGAAGACAACATAATCCCATACTCCTAGAAGGCCCCTATTTTATTGCTACTATTGTGGTTTAGAAGGGCATATTAAGGTGGATTGTAGAAAGAGGGCCAATGACATCAAATCCCAAAGAATGAAATCTTCAAGAAAAACTCAAAATAAAAAGAATTCTAACAAGATAAACTATTTTCAAAATGTTGAAAATAGAAACCTTCAAAGAAAGAAGGATTTGGCCCATCACCAAAGTGAAAAAATGTAAGCTCCTAAACCAACTATGGTTAAGAAAGAATGAGTAAGAAAGGATGAACCAAAGTACTTAGTCATTCACACCCCACTAAGAGCCGGAATCTCATCAAGATGGTATCTAGATAGTGGGTGTTCAAGGCACATGTTCGATGAGAGAGAACTACTTACCCAAATTAAGGAAACTCAAGGTAGATATGTCACATTTGGTGATGGAAGCACTGCCAAAATTCTAGGGGTAGGAACCATAATTGCCCCCGGCATTCCATAACTCACCTAAGCTCTCTATGTGCAAGGCTTCAAGCACAACTTAGTTAGCATAAGCCAAATATGTAATAGGCTATACTATCCAATTTGGCAAAGATGGTTGTGTAATCAAGGACCATCAAGAAGGCAACATCCTAGCCGAAGAAGTGAGGATAAGTGATAATTGCTATGTGATAAATCCTCATCCACAAGAAGTGGGCTCTTGTCTCATGTCCCAAAAGGATGAGACCAATATTTGGCATCAAATATTAGGTCATCTCAACTTTAGGGACCTTGCTAGGCTTAGTTAGAAGGGAATAGTCAAGGACCTTCCCAAGCTAAGTAAAGTTGACAACCCATTGTGCAAAGGTTTTCAAATGGAAAAACACACTAGAGTCCCACTCAAAAAGACTACTCAAATAGGGACATCTATACCCTTAGAGCTTCTCCACATGGACTTGGCCGGTCCTACTAGAATGGAGAGTCTAGGTGGTAAGAGATACTTCATGGTGGTGATTGATGATATCTCTAGATTTACTTAGGTAGCATTCTTAAAAGATAAATTTGAGGCTTTCAATGAATTTGTTGATGTATGTTAATCCCATGGACAAAATATGTATTGGTCTATGTCTTGTAAGTGTCATATGCTCTTATAAGTTCAAGATAAGAAGACAAGGAGGACCAAAGACTTGAAGAAGAGACCGGAGACTACCTCAGACTTACCCCACCAATAAGGGTATTGTCAGTACCCAAATTTTGACTCAGGTCATGTGATAGCGTAAGGACAACATAACAACATTTAGGCATCAAGACTCTAAGTGCCCTTTTCTTAGGAAGAGCAAGCGTGGACTCTAGGAGGTTAGGCATTCTCAAAGAGGTCTCCCCGGATACTCTAATCGTGAATGAACCAGTCAAAGCACCCTATTATAGCCTAAAATGAACCATTTTAGGACAAACCCTAATATTTCATAAAAGCATCAACAGGACATTGAGGGTCCACATTTTAGAACTCCATCCATGTCATCAACAAGTTTTTTACCTCTTGTAAGCCTTTTTGCAGCAAAGCATCACATATGAAAAAATACCATTTTGCCCTTTTGCCTTCAAAAGCTTAATACTCACTATCTACTATCCAGATCATTGAATTTCTCCTGCCTAAATAATCCTTCTTGTCATGAAGCATCATAGGCAAAGAATTCTTATTTTCACTTTTTTCGATCCACGGGCAAAAAATTACCATTTTACCCTTTCCACTCAGAGAACCTACCCCTGGACCCTAAAGGATCCCTGGAGCCTCTCTCCTTGTCTGAATGGTGTAATTTCAGATCCTATCCATCCCTGAGTCTCGTTACTCTAAGGATCTCATCACATATTAGAAATTGCTCAAGAACGGCCACAACCAATTTCTTAATCTATGATAACCCTGACCAAGAAATGACCCTTACAAAAGCTCTCAGAGATTCATCTGACCTCTGAATCCAGAAAGGTCAGTCGCCATATCTTGGCCTCAGTCTTAGCTTCAAATCTCCAAGTCTGAGAGGAGAATTTTGAAATCTCAAACCTCTATGAAACCTCGAATCTTTCCTAAGAGGTCTAAAGGCTGTCTTGCCTCTTTTTGCTCTTATGGAGCCAGAATATTCTCTAGACCTCCAAATCAGGATCAATCGGTGTCCATCTCTCCATAATTGCAAGGCCTTTGAAAAAAAGTAAGGAGTAGGAACTTTCATGAAACATATCTACCAAGATTCTATCAAATACTCCAAAAAATGTAACAAATCAAGTCTAAAAATTAAGTGCTCAATTGGCTCCTAAGAGTTCATTTGAGATCAAAAATTTAGTTAGTCAATGGCCACCCCACTATAAATTCAGAGCCTCAAGATTATCAGATTTACACTAATTTGCAAAAAAATCCATGGCCCAGGCAATCATTTATGCCCAAACCTAGAAAAAACACATTTCATCTGTATTTGGCACACAAAATGCCCTTAAAAGTTCTCCCAAACCCGGAATGTGGCAAAGTTAGAGACATTTTCTTAGTTTCACCCTTGTCTTCAAAAAACATTTCACAAACTTTTGATTCAGAGAATGTCTAGCCCTTTAATTCCACCGATTTCAGGCAGCTACAGAAACCCAATCTCTCCAAGCGACTTTGCTTCAAAAAACCCTCAGCAACTGCTCGGGAATCCTATGACCAATCTGTCAGCTCTTATAGCTCCAAGACTCCTCAAACTTCAAATCCCCCAGATATAACCCATGACAGCATTTTACAGAAGAAACAACAACATTCCCTATCTAATTTTGTCAAATCGCTCAAAAAATGGTTTTTGAC
>JAOXJP010234301.1:0-10181 GCA_025762735.1 Platanus orientalis
ATCTGCACATAAGACATGGGTTGAGGCGTTGGTCTCCCCACCATCATTAAATCATAAGGTTGAGGCCACGGTCTCCCTATCATCATCAAACCATAGGGTTGAGGCATTGGGCTCCCCACCACCATCAAACCATAGGGTTGAGGCATTGGTCTCCCTGCCATCACTAAATCATAGGGTTGAGGTGTTGGTCTCCCCACCACTAGTAAATTATAGGGTTGAGGCGTTGGTCCCTCCACCATCATTAAATCATAAGGTTGAGGCCATAGTCTCCCTTCTATCATTAGATCATAGGGTTGAGGCATTGTTCTCCCTAAAAGTGGTTGTGGTTATGTAAACATCTATTAAGGATGATGCTACCAGGGTCCTAAATAAGTCTATCATGGAACCCGTTAAACAAATGGGCTATACTCCCCAGATTACTCTAAGGTTTTTGAAGTCTCAAAAGTGGCACAAGTGCAAGTCTTTGAACTCAACAAGGACTCTTATCTAAACTCATTTGGAGGCCTATAAATACCGGCATACACACATTACAGAAAGGGGAGAAGAGATAGAGAGAGAAAATGATACAAAAGAAGATAGAGGACAAGCAAGAGAGAGTTTGAAAGATTCACTATTAAGGCAAGCTACAAGTCTGCGAGTTACCTCTTTTCAAAAAGATAAGGCACATGCATTACACCTTTGCCATCCCCTTGAAGAAGATACTATAAGAAGCTCAATAATGATCCAAATTGTGGATAGGTAAACCTATCAATGTACAAGCTGTTAAGAAAATGTATTGTCAATCCCATGGTCAAAACAGTTGAGTTGTAATGCACTGTGTCAAGTCCAAGATAGTGATCCAAGTTCAGAAGAAAGAAGTCAAAGAAGGACTAAAGACTATAAGACCAAGACTCAAGATGAAGAATCAGTTCAAAGATGCTAAAGTTAAAGACTGACAAAGAGAAGTTGAAAGGATGCTCATGACAAGCACAACCTCATAAATTACCCACATGTTGCACAATACACTAAAGAAATTAAAGTAAAACTTAAGATAAAGTGAGGTGCTAAAAAAGGTTATAAGACAATTGTGACTGTCCCAAAAAGTTGAGAGAGAAAAACCCAACTCCAAAAGGGGGACAAAACAAAAAACTCAGGAAATATAGACCCTGATCGATCACGAGATCTGTGATCGATCACGGCTGATCGATCACAAATCTCGTGATCGATCATAAGTGAAATTTCAGCAGATTTCAGATTTCCCGAGAGTTGTGATCCTTGAGCTTGATCAATCACACATTCGTGATCGATCACGAAAAAGTGTGATCGATCAAGGCCTCGAATCTCATAAAACTTATGTTTTATTTTTAAGATTCTAATTTAAGATTTCTCAAGACTTGTCCATTGGGAAATGTTCTAATCATGTAGACTAAGATTAGACCTAGCTTTATAAAAGGGTAATAATACCCCAGGATCTAATAGGAAAGTGATTAACAAGAAAGAAAACCTTGTCTGAGAAGAACGGCTAGTCTGAACACTAGAGAACTTATTTGCTTACTGTGTGATTGATCTTATGCTGGTGTAAATACTTGAGTGATCTCTCTTTGATCATACTACATTATATATCAAAAGGGGAGAGAATCATTAGCTATTTGTTGAAAGGAAACCAAAGAATCACAAGGTACCAAAGGTAATCTCTATTACGTTTCAAACTATAGAAGAAAAGGTATATCAACTTGCAAGAAGGAACATCCATAACTGGTACATCTTGCAATATCAACCTATATGAGGTAAATATGTATTTATTCAATCATTAATTGTTTGAGTCCCTTCCACCGAAGACACCGAAATGAGTATTGCACTCTTCAGAGATATAGAGTGTAGGTTAAGTCCCTTCCCCTAAAGACACCGGAAGGAGCATTGCACTCTTCAGAGACATAAAGTGTAGGTATAGCTTACGTAGCAAGTAAAAAGGGTTTTGTGTAAATTTTATCTAAATTGTCTGTATTTCAATCTGAATAAAATTATGGAAAGCTCTGGATTGAGTTTTAGGAGTGGACGTAGGCCTAGTGCTAAACCACTATAAACACATGTCTTGTGGTTATGTGATTTATCTTTGCTCTATGTAAATTATGATTGATGCAACAGTAGTTATCCTTGTACATTATCTAATTAAGCATTAATCAATTAAATCATTAAAGACAGTTGAATCACTCTAATTAGAAAATTAAACGAAGTTAATAAAATTGCAAAGAAAAATGAGTTAATCAAACAAAGTATGACCAATCCTATTCATCCCCCCTCTAGGATAGAATTTCACTACGGAATTTTCTGCTTTGATGACATCATCCCATCATAATTTTTTCAACACAGACACACAATGGAAAAACGGTCATAACTTTCTCTACAAAACTCAAATTCACTCACTGTTTTTTTTATTGAAAACTAGACTTTAAGAACTTTCCAAACCAATAAAGCTTGCTCTCTAATTTGTTATACATTTTAATTGGTGTATTTTTAAAGTTACCTCAAAATCTACTAATTCATACTATACCAAATGACATAAACACTTTTTGGGAAAATTGTCATAACTTCTTCTAGGAAACTTCAATTCACTAACCGTTATTGCATTGGAAGGTAGACTCATAAATCTTTCCAAGCATATATTAGTTGTTGGGTGATTCCTACAGAATCGATAAATATGGACTTATGAAGTTGTGCCATTCGTTTGGGATAGCTTCAAAAATTTTCTTATCCTTAACCCTTTTTTTTCCTTGCTTAGTAAATTGCCTTTAACTTTTTCATTTGGTATATGTTTTGCTTGTTGTTTATTTCGTAGGACTCTAGATTTCCATGCCTATCTAAAGGTATAACTTTCACTCATAGATTCTTTCTACATTTTTGTTAGTGCCTTTCTAAATTTGTTCTAACATTCAGATCAACATATGTGCATTTAAGTGATCCTAAGTGTGTACAGAACTTATGTGACATATGTTAGCATTCTAAGTGTGACACATGTACAATAATATGTGTGTTATGGTGCAGGGTGTTACACTCTCCCCTCCTTAAAATAAATTCAGTCCTTAAATTTGATATACCTTAGGTGCAAAATAAGTGTGGATACTTTTCTTTCATCTCGTCTTCACCTTCCCAATTTGCTTCTTCTAGAGAATGGTTCCTCCATAATATCTTCACATACAGAATCACTTTGGAACAAAGAACTTGTTCTTTCTTGTCTAAGATCTGAACTAGTTGGTCATCATAGGAAAAGTTTTCATTGATTTGAAATGGTTCTGATCCTAACACATGTGACAGATCACACATGTACTTCCTTAGCATAGATGCATGAAACACATTGTGGATATGTGACAAATTCGGTGGTAAAGCCAGTTTATAGGCCACATCACCCATGTTCCTTAGAATCTCAAACAATCCAATAAATCTGAGATTAAGTTTCCCTTTTGTTTTGAACCTCATGATACCCTTTGATGGTGATACCTTCAAAAATACATGTTCTCCAATATGAAATTCAAGTTACCTCCTCTGAGCAGCATAACTCTTTTGTCTGCTTTGTACTGCAAGTAATCTCTCATGAATAACCCTGATATTCTCAGTTGTCACACAAACTAAGTCAAGTCCAAGTAACCTTTTTTCACCAACCTTTTTTTAACATATGGGTGTTCTATACTTTCTTCCATACAAAGCTTCAAAAGGTGCCATTTATATTCTAGCTTGGTAACTGTTGTTGTAAGAAAATTTAATCAATGGTAAGTGATCATCCCAACTAGCTTTTAAATCAATAACACAAGCTCTCAACATATCCTCTAAAGTCTGTATGGTTCTTTCTGACTATCCATCTGACCGATGATGAAAAGCCGTACTAAAATTCAGTTCGGTTCCTAAAGCTTATTGTAAACTATTCCAAAATCTTAAAGTAAATCGTGGATTACAATATAAAATAATTCCAACCAGAATTCCATGTAATTTTATAATCTCATTAATGTATAACTTGGCCAGTCTATCAAGTGAGTAATTTACTCGAATGGGTAAGAAATGAGCAGACTTAGTCAGTTGGTCCTCAATCACCCAAACATAATCAAATCTCTTCCTGTTCTTAGGTAATCCACTAACAAAGTCCATAGATATGAGTTCTCACTTCCCTTCAGGAATTTCCAAAGGCTAAAGAAATCTTACTGGCTTCTGGTGTTCAGCTTTCACAAGTTGACAAATCAAATAATTAGATACAAAATCCGTAATTTCCTGTTTCATGTTATTCTACTAGAAGTACTCTTTTAGGTCATTGTACATCTTTGTACTGCTTGGATGAACTGCATAAGAAGTTATATATACTTCTTCCATAATTTCTCTATTGAGTTCAGAGTCATTAGGCACACAACCTTTTACCATACCAAAGAGAATCATCTCCCTTAATGGCAAAATATGCTTTCTGGCCTTTCTTGACCTCTTTTATAATTTTCTAAATCTAAATGTCTGAACTCTGAGCTACCTTGATCATATCACTCTAAACCGAATGTACTCTTAAATGTGCTACCATACATGTAAAATTGACATAAGATTTTCAATTCAAAGCATCAGCAACCACATTGGCCTTTCTTGGATGATAAAGGATAGTGTAGTCATGATCCTTAATCAACTCAAGCCATCTTCATTGCCTCAAATTCAAATCCTTTTGTAAAAATAGATATTTCAAACTATTGTGATCTGTATAAATCTCACAAGGTTCTTCGTAAAAGTAATGCCTCCATATTTTCAATGCAAAAACAACCGCAATTAATTTTAAATCATGGGTTGGGTAATTCTACTCATAAGGCTTAAGCTGTCTAGACGAATAGGCAATGACTTTCCCCTCTTACATCAAAACACAACACAAACCTTCTCTAGATGCATCATTATAGATAACATATTTTCCTCTTATGCTAAATGGTAATGTGAGGACCGGTGCAGAAACTAAACAGTTCTTTAGTTCTTGGAAACTGTGCTCACATGCTTCGTCCTAGTTAAACCTAGTATTTTTTGTGTCAATTTGTTAAGAAACATGCAATGCTAGAGAATCCCTCAACAAATCTCCTATAATATCTAGCTAACCCTAGAAAGGTATGAATCTCAATCACATTCGTAGGTCTAGGCCAATTTACCACCTCCACAATCTTCTTGGGATCTACATAAATTTCATCCTTTAAAATCACATGTCTCAAAAAAACCACTTTGTCTAACCAAAACTCATACTTGTTGAATTTAGCATAAAGTGTATGGTTTCTTAAAGTTTGCAGTGTAATCCCCAAATGTTCTTCATGTTCTTCTAAACTCTTGAAATAAACCAGGATATCATCATTCTTAATCAGAATTTGATGGTATCTGGACCTAATATCGTTCTTGGAAAAGACCTTAACATTTTATAATTGATCAAGGAGATCATCTATCCTTAGCAAAGGATACTTGTTCTTCACTGTCACCTTATTCAACTGCCTATAATCAATTAACAATCTCATGGTTCCATCATTTGTCTTCACAAATAAAATCAGTGCTTTATTCACCATGGGGAGCATAAAACCTTTTTCTATCAATTCTTGTAATTATACCTTGAGCTCTTTATAACCAAATCATTTATCGCATAGTCACTAAGGTACCATAAATCAATTCTTCAAAAAAGAATCAGACCAGTCATAATCCTTCCATTAACTAAATTATAACTTAAATCTCTTTATCAAGTGGTACACCTAGAAAATCCTCAGGAAACACATCACTAAAATCTCTAACAACAAATATGTCTTCACTCTTTAATCCCTCATTCTGATTATCTATAATGTAAGCTAGGTACCTTAGCCCACCTTTCTATAAGAACCTTTATGTTCGAAGGGTAAAAATAATCTTTTAAAAATTTCTTATTCTCTTGAATATAACCTCAGGCTGATTGGGGATACTAATGTTTATAATCTTTTTACACTCCATCTTATAATTCAAATCAATCATAATCCTTTCTTTTCTTTCCTATATATTCTTTACATTTTTTAAACTCAAAACCTAGCACTTAAACTCAAATAATAGGTTCTAGTTGTCTACAAAATCTCTAAACTAATCTAGGATAACATCTTCTTCTTAAAATAATCAAATGAACTCAAGGTTAGACTTTTCTAAAAATATCAAATCATCAAATATGTCAGACTTTATCAAAACTATATCATATCTTATCACTTGTAATTCTAATAAATTTCTAAGAACTCATTTCAATGTTCTGATGTTCTTTTCCTATGATTTTCTAGTTCATATTGTTCCTATACTTCTTTCTAAGGTTTCACGTTAGAAGTTTCTAATTTTTTTACTAAGTTTAAAACCCAGAGCTCTTTCAAAGATTTCTATAGAACCTCAAACCTTGAGCTCTTAGCACTCTAATTTGTCTATAGAATCTTTAAAACCTTGTGCTCTGATACCAACTTTGTCGTGCCCTGAAAAGCACACCAAAAGGGGCATAAATTTCAGCACATGACATTAAACATCCATTCATACATTCTTCATCTGTAAATTCCATATAAAATTTTCACACATTCTTTTTATTCATACACAACGAAATTACATATCATAAATCATAACCATCTATATCCCATAATTAACTTATAATAAAATTTTCATAATTCCATAAACCTGAAAATAATCCATAATCATATCCCGGCATTCTCATTCACATAAACTAATAGTCTGACATAAATTAAACCATCATCTAAAAATCAAATATCATGTCTAAACCAAAATCCACTAACTTGTTACATTATTTCAAATAAACTAAAATAAAATAAAGTAATGTCTCAATGTCTCATAACATATATCCAATCTTCTAACTCTCTAATCTTGTCTACCAACATTGCTATGCAACTATCTCCTCATCATCTGTGGTGCCAAATTTGGGGTGAGCTTGACAAACTTAGCGGGTAACAATAAACTAAAGAATACTGGATCAAGACTTTTACATGAATTAAACTAAAACAAATAGTTTCATAATTTTTAACAATATATGAAACTGAACAATTACATATAAAGCATATATTGAACTGAAAACATTAAAAGAAAAAAACATATAAATGGTTTAAATAGAACAAAACAGGCGCATATTATTGAATTGAACAAAACTGAACATGTAAAATAGATACATAAACCAATACATATAACAGTTACATATGCTAATACAAATAATGGTTATATAAGCCAATATAGATAACAATTACACCATTTAATCATCGGTGCAAAGGGCCATATGATTCACCAATTTTATCTCCTATGAGAAGAGCCACATGATTCACTAATTTTATCTCCAGTGAAAAGAGACATGATTCACCAATTTTATCTCCAGTGAGAAGAGCCACATGACACACCAATTTTATCTCCAGTGCAAAAAGCCACATGATTCACCAATTTTATCTCCGGTGAGAAGAGCTACATGATTCACTAATTATATATCTGGTGCAAAGAGCCACATGATACACCAATTTTATCTCTGGTGAAAAGAGCCACGTGATTCACCAATTTTATCTCTGGTAAGAAAATCCATATGATTCACCAATTTTATCTCTAGTGAGAAGAGCCACATGATAACCATTTATAATCCCCGATAAAAGGGCCATTCACACCATAAGCCAGGTGTGGTAAGCATCATCAATGTTTCCCCTTTGATGATTAAGGGTGGCTTCTAACAAAACTATAGCAGAAAACTATCAATAATAAAAAAACAATAGCAGTACCAGAACAAAACATATAGCAATCTATAGTAGAACATAAACAAACTCATAGCACTTTAGATCATAGATGATTGATCCTCCTAAGTATAGAACTATGGAACAATAAGATTTTTACAATAATCATGAAGAACATATGACATTTAGATCATAAATCAAGCATAAAAACATGTATAGTTCTTACAAAATAAGAGAATGGCCTCTATGATCTTATGGAAATAATTATCAAAACTAAAGATACTTGTGCTCTTTAAAACAAAAAAATCTCTTTAAAATCATTGAATTTAGAACCTTAAATCGGATTAAACTTGTAGCAAAACAATCCATAACATTTAGAATATGAATCTAAACAATATAGAACCTCAAAATTTATATATTAATTTATCTTCTTTCCAAACGATTCAAAACTAGTAAAGAACGGTTGTAAATCTATTAAAAAATAGAGTAGTTCTTTACAAAATAGTTTGGATCAGTTCTAAGATCCTATGGCAATAAAAAATGAAATTAGTTTAGTGTGTCCTACCTCTTGGTTGATGCAAAATTCTTTTCAAGCTTTGTTCTTAAGAAAAATCCCAAAATCTTTGCAAAACCTAGTTTGTCATCTTCCTTTTTCTTCAAAATCCCTACTCTTGATAAACTTCTTCAAAAGATCATATTTCTTATGAGTCTCTATATTTTTATAAGCCTAAATAACTACCCTACTTTCTAATTTCATGTTTAGGTAGGTCTCTAGTGAAGAAAACCTTAAAATTTTGTAAAAATTGTGATTGTGATGAATTTTTCACTTTGATGATGTTATCCTGTCAGAATTTCTTCAACACAGACACTCGATGGAAAAATGGACATTACTTTCTCTACAAAACTCAGATTCATTCACTGTTTTTTTTGTTGGAAGCTAGAATTCAAGAGCTTTTCAAATCCATAAGAATTACTCTCTAATTAATCATACTAATTTATTAGTGTATTTTGAAATTACCTCAAAATCTACTGATTTATACATACTAGATGACAGATACTTTTTAAAAAAATTGTCATAACTTTTTTTAGGAAACTTCAATTCACTCACCGTTTGTCGCATTGGAAAATAAACTCATAGATCTTTCCATGCACATATTATTTGTAAGGTGATTCCTACAGGATTGATAGATATTGACTTTTGAAGTTGTGTCATCTGTCTAGGATAGCTTTAGAAATTATCATGTCTTTAACCCTTTTTTTCCCTTGTTTGGTAAATTGCCTTTAACTTTTTCGTTTGGTGTCTGTTTTGCTTGACGTTTATTGCATAGGGCTCTACAATTCCATGCCTATCCAAAGGTATAACTTTCAACCATAGATTCTTTCTACATTTTTGTTAGTGCCTTTCTAAAGTTGCTCCAACATTTAGGTCAACATATGTGCATTAAAGTGATACTATGTGCATATAGAACTTATATGACATGTGTTAGCATTCTAAATGTGACACGTGTATAGTAATATGTGTGTCATGGTGTGGGGTGTTACAAATGTTCTATACCTGGTGTCTCCGATGGGTATGGTCTACACCCGATGTCTTCGGTGGGTGCTAAGGTCTACACTACCGGTGTCTCCAGTGGTAGTGCTAAGGTCTCAAAATAAATTTAAAATCAATACAAATTACCTCACAAGATTTGTTGCACATAAAGGTGGTTGCTCCTTTGTTGAGCTAGTATGCCATAACATCCACCAAGCTCCCAAGAGAAACTTCCTTGCTTCTTAGAGCTTCACCCAAGGGTTTACTTTCTACTTTCTTCCCTCTTCTTGTTCTTTAAGTGTAAGGTGCTAGGGTAGCACTTTGATGACTCCTTGATCTTCAATTGATGCTCATAAATGGTGCCAACTTGGTTCTTAGGAAGATTGAATGCCTTGCTTTCTCAAAGTTCTCTTCTCTTTGTGTTTGCTGTCTTCAAGTGCTCATTAGAGGCTCTCTTATACTTATAGGGGACAAGCTCAGTCGTTCACCCTTGATTTGGCATCTTTCCTAATGATAAAAAAATCACAGATGTTGCTTAGATCGATCTAACATCCCTGAATTGATCCAGTGTCTCAATCTGAGACACCTAAGCCTTGTTGGATTGATCCAAAACCCCTTCTAAATCGATCCAATGGCCCTCTGGATTGATCTAGTAAGTAGCAGATCGATCTGCTAAGTGTGGATTGATCAACACCTCCCGGAACCTCAAATTGATTCCTAACCTCCATGGTCTTATGAAAAAGGCATGGGAATGATCTATTGACCTTTGTAAGGGTCTTAAGGTCTCTTTAACCTATGCCTAGCATTATGCATAACCTTATGTCAGCACCCAAATTTTGACTCAAGGCTCAAATGGTTTCATTACAACATGGGATAGAATCGAGGTCTAGATAGCCCTGAACTTTGAATAAGTCAGGCATTCTCAAAGGACATTCTGGTTGCAAAACACAATGAAAGTACTCCAAATCATC
>JAOXJP010234302.1:0-10181 GCA_025762735.1 Platanus orientalis
ATGGCGTAACAGGATTCATGTAGCCGACCCCAAATAGTTGGGATAAGGCTGTTTGTTGTTGTTGTTGTTGTTGTTGGCTGTGACTATGTACTCCCTTTATTCTGAATGCCAACAGGTCTTAAATAACTTCAAGTCCAGTCTTAAAATAGTAAAAAAAGACTCTTACAAATCTCTCTTTTGAGGTAAAACAACTAAGAGTAAAATGGCCAGAGATTCGAGTTAAGAACTCAGATTTGACCAAATCAGTCTGTAAACACAGAACCAATAACTTGGAATAAATCAGCAGAAGCCAATTGCTTAAAATCCTGAAACTGGTATGGGGCCTAGCTTTGCAAAATCAAGGACAATAGCAGGATAACAGGTCCAAACTACTATGCAATCCTTGCTCTCCGTCTGGGGTCTCTCACCAGCATAGGTATTCTTAGACTACTTGGGCTTGAGACTTAGAGAGTTCTCCTATCTCTGGTTTCAATATTCACTGAATGAATCTCTCAGCACAAATATTCTTAGACTACTTGGGCTTGAGGCTTAGAGATTTCTTCTATCTCTGGTTTCAGTATTCACTGGATGACATTAGAATTGGTCTTCTTTCTTCTTCAGAGCTTCTTCTCTAGCTTTTCTCAGTTCTTCTCTGCCTCTCTGCTATTCTATTCTTGTTTTCAACACTTGGATATTTTACTTAGTAGTGAACATATTTGCACCCTCTAGTATAAAGGAAAGACCTGGGTAGCTGGGCTCACTTAATAGGACCTAAGAACCTAGGCGTCTTCCATCTCCCAACAGTCCAGGTTAATTGAACCCTGGCTTCTCAAAATCGGATCAAGTCTCAAGGTGACCAAAGGCTGAAGCTCACGGATCTGATGGTGGATATCTGACTACTTACTCGAATTGTTGATCATGAAACAAGTTTGTTTGCAAACCAACCCAGATCTACTTGTCAAGAAGCATCCTCATCCGTAAAATGAATTATAAGCAGCCACTAGTGTGACACCACATGAAGTGCAAAATCAGCCTCAAATGCCTTGTTCATTCCCATGCACGTGCAGATACACACATGCAAGCAGTGCTTAAAGTATCTACCCCTGCTATCAATGTGTATGCTCACTAGAGGGCCAAGTGTGACATTTTTTATCAGAAAAAATGAGGAATTGGATAAGTAAATAGAATGGGGACAAGCCATCCCCTGGCTATACGAAAGACGAGAAGACTGATCCTCCCTGCAGTTTGTTACTCCCTTTATTTGGAAAGGAACGATAGAAAATTTTAAAATAACTCAGAACCTTCGGGGAATGTTTGTAGGAGGGCTAGAGATTGTTTTTACTTTTGGGCTGTAAAGTGTAAAGAATTTGAAGGGGGGGTTCCTTTGTAGATATTAAAAGAGGGCGGGAAACTTTATAAGAGATTATGTCAATTCTTGACCCTTGTGGTGGTAGGTTGTATCCTTTTGGAGGATGCCTTGTCCCCTTGTTAATGAATTTCTCTTATCAAAAAAAAGAAGCAGATAACAGCTATACAAGAACCCATACCCCCACAATCTGAGTTAAATCCCTATAACAGAGTCCCAACCCCTCAAGACCACACCATTCCCTACATGGTTATACACCCATTATAGTTCAGCCCCAAAACACACCCTTTCGTTAGCTCTTTTATACACCTTGGAAGAAGGCTCCTCATTGATGCGGACAACAAGAAGAGGCTCTTATATGTTCCACCCCACAAGAAAGCAAGATTCAAGATGTGTATAACGTGTATTTTAGGGGGTGGATAATCATGTAATAATGCTTTTTGTGCCACGGGTTAAATTGGATGTCTTTTTAGGATAGGGTATTTTTGTAATAAGGCATTATTGTCAATGGTATTTTAGTAATTTTGTTGAGTCAACATGTCAAAGTGGGGCCCTCTTAGAGTGCTGGTTGAAATTCTCTAGAAGGCCTTCAATTTTGATAGTTTAGTTTTAGAAAGTCAATATTTTAGTAATTTTGAGTTAAAAAAAGTCCTAGTAGCAAGTAGACTAGTTAATTAGGACTTTCTATATTTGTTCTTGCTATTTTCTTTATGTTTTGAGCCTATATAAAGGGCTGCACGTTTTTGTACTTTGTAGCTATGGAATATTGAAATAAAGTTTGGTTTTTGAATTGGGTTTTGTCCCTCTCCTCTTCCCTTCCCATGGTGTAGCCATATGGATACCCTAAGGCTTGTCCGTAATCTTCTTCTTCCTCCCTCTTCTACATCCTTCTTTCTTCTATCTTATTTCTTTGCTAGAACATAATCAAAATTGCATATACAAGCTACTGGAATCCCAAGAATCTACAGAACAAGTTCTACATACAACTGAGTTTTCCAAGTTATACTTTCTACAGAAATCACCCCTCTAAATGTAAGCATTTCTGTTCTTTTCTGTTAGGTTTTTCCTCCTCAACCTATCCCCCTTCTTCCCTATTAACATCCTCTTTAATCCCACCTTCTTTTGCTAGGCTTCTAGTTTAGAAATCACATTCTGTTTTAAGTATCCAGAGTCACCATTCATCCGAAAGGGAACCTTGCGGAGGAACCCTTAGGTTTTCAGGGCATTGGATTCTCACCAATGTTTGCGTTACTCAAGCCGACATTCTTTACACATAACACTTAAGACTAGTATTTTTAAAGTTTTACATACTTTTATTTATTAGAATATAGTGAAATTTGGTATGGAGATCAGTTATAGCCACATCTAATCACCTGTAAATTTTCATAAAATTCTGATGGGTATGCAGGGGTATTTTGGTAATTTCGTAGTTCTGCCCAGAAATTCCAGACCCTTTTGGGTTGTGAATGGATAAAAAACGCTCACCTTAACGAATGCTAACCACTGCTCCTTGTCAGGCAGCGGGCACATCAGCGCCGAAAAGTGAATATGCGCCCCCCCAAAAAGTGAAAATCACTTTTCAACGCTGATGTGTCCGCCCCTGATAGGTTGCAGCAGTGAGCATTTGTTAAGGGAAGCATTCATAAAGCAATTCCTTTTGGGTTTCTTCTACCCATTTTCTCCTTTTTTTCTTCAAAATTCTTTTGAATCTCCCTACTTGATTTTATTCTTCTATTCTTAAATTTTCCCAAAAGTTTGAATTACTTGGGTGTGCTCCATTCAATTCTTGATTACTTTACATTGTGTTCTTGCTTCAGCTGCCTTAATTTGGTACTTCTCTGAGTCTCTTGGCATCATCTTACATCAATTTTGGTATCATAGCTATTCATCCTACATCAAATTGGTATTAGAGCTATTGTTTTACATCATGCTTAATCCTTAAAAACCTGATTATTGCATTCTAACCACACCAACCAACACACGGCTGCTGGCACTAATCTCCAGATCATTGCTATTTGTGTCATTTCCTAATGCATTAGCAGATGGTGAGGATAAACTGAAGCGAAGTGGGTTTCATAGTTGATGTGGGACTAAACCTCGGAGTTCTTTTCTTCTTTTAAAACATATGCACAAAGATTTAATTAAAGTGATCCCAACATCAAACCTAACTGATTACAACTTACACCATTAATTCGGCATTTTCAAAACAAGATTTATAAATAAAAAGAATGCTAGGATTTTCGAAGACAGATCTAGGACTCATATTGAGCTATTGAATTTTATCTTTAAGTTGCTATTTGATTGGTTTCTATTAGGGCTGATTTCGTGGGGAATGATTAGCAGGCTACTTAGTGGAGGATTTGTAATTTTCGTTTTATTTGTTGTTGTCTTGCTCATTCTTTTGTTCTCTCTTCTTTCTTTTTTTCATCTTCTTTGTGAAGTTTGTTTTGTTTCTTTGTTTCTCAATAAAGATTCATTTTACCTCTCAAAAAAAAGATTTAAAAAAATAAATATTTAAAAAATCATTTATAGACCTTTAATTTGAAATATGCTACAACATATTTGTCTTCTAAATTTTAAAATTTTTTATGAATAATTAGAATCATTAAAATGGCAATATGTGAAAGCAGAAAAATACAAAATGTCCATACCCCTTAAGAAGGGGCACAAAAAAAAAATCCCAATGAATATGTTTTCTCATTAAAGACTTGGTGGTGGAATCTTGATGGACTAAAATTGACTGTTGCACTGTTGGTTCATTGATTCTCTGAACTCTTTGAATCTTCATATAAAAAAACATCTGAAATGGGTGCATAAGGATGTTGTGCTCAGCTTGGAATATTAGTGAAAGGAAAGTGAAGGGAAGAGAGGGCAGCCTTCAGCCTGATCATCCAATTCACTCTGATAGACAGGTGAGGTTTAGTGGTGAAAGAGACTTCATCACTTTCATGCACTCATTGGATGGTAGCCCTTTATGGGTTCCTTAGGGACCGATTCAGTCTGCATAGATTGACTGAAAGCCGAAAGCTTTCCAGTGTCAGGTTCTGATGCTTATTCCTGAAATACCTTCAGTGCTTCTTTGGGAAAAGAAGTTTACCACCCGTGGTCCTTGCAGTGGATGATTCTATCGTTTATAGTCATAAAGAAGTGTAACAAGGGTTTTTTCAAATCAGAAGAGATTTTATCTTCTTATCTTTAATTATTTTTAACTTTGAGTTTTATTGTTTTTCATCTGATAAGAATTTTTAAAAAACTAGGTTATTTTTTATAGGATGTTTCATTAAAGTTACCATGGCTATTAACAACTTTCCATCAACCCAACACTTACTCAAATCCTGGCTCAACCACTCACCCTACCTGCACCACAACTAGAGTGCCTGATCGAATTGATTGGATCATGTTGGAACAAGGTTCAAGTCTATATTCAGTCTGTTAGGATGCTTCAACTGCATACATCACTGCACTTCCACTTGACACTATTGTAATTATAAATGGCTTGTCTCACCTTGACCTTTTCTTGGATTCTCAAAGCTTCTGTTGCTCCATCCCATAGGGGTTGAGAACCTGTTGTTGCCTTGTCTGTATTACCAGTGGCTCTGAGAAAGTCGGAATTGGAGAATGAGTACTCATCTTGGGCTAAGCTTTCTATTTAGATGCTTTCAACAGTTATCTGTGCTGCACTTGGCTACCCATCATTTTCTGTGGACACAATAACTGGTACATTGAAGTTGCCAGCTTGCTAAGTTGGTAAAGTCTGTGGGTGTCGTACCATAGACCTGGGTTCAAAACCCTTCACCTATAATTACTTATCCAAAAAAGAATAATAATAACTGGTACATTAGAGGTGTGTCTTTCTTGGTCCTCTCATACTAAAGAAAGATCCTCTCAATGCTCTAATGCCCATCCCTGTGACCTTGCAGCACCAAGCAGGTGTCAAACTTTATACATTGTGTTACCACTTAGCATAATCTTGTGTCTTTAATAAACAGTCACTACCCGTAGATTTGTGCCACCGTTCTTTGTAAAGAATTAACGAACTTGATGAACTATCCTTTTGTTTGTAACATGAGCTGAATCCTATATCATAATAGGCTTCCTGTAACCTAATTCATCAAGAGAAATGATATTCTAATAGTTAACTTCAAGATGCAATGGTTGATAAATCGATTCCCCAAAGCCCACAAATTGCGAAACCGGAAAAAAAGGCGCATAAATTGGATATATGTTATCGCAGTTAAAACTTTCCTTTCAAGGTCATTTCACTTTCTGACCATTGGTTGATCATTCTTTTTGGCTAATATTTGGAAGGGTCAAGCTCCTTTCTTATGTGCTACAGTTGAATGTTTGGAACGGGGTTCAACTTAATTTTTGAAGATATTGTGCAAGGATTACACTATCTTCTCTGATGAACTTTGGCATTGGGTGGTGGTGTTACTATGAAATTGAATACCTTGGGAAGTTTTGGGCCTCCAAGGTCTTTTAAATATGAGTGCTTCCTTCCACGAGGGTATTTAAGACGGAATTAAAGGGGCTATTTGTGCCTGCTGATTATGAACAGATGGTTTATTATTAAGTGGTACATTTGCATAAGAAAGATAAGACAATTGATGAAAACTACTAAGTTTGTAGACTCTCTGTAGAATCATGATAAGGCTGAAAGGCAGGAAACAGCTGGATATCTGGCAGCTATTAATCCTCAATTGTGGCAACATTTTATTTTATTTTTGAAAATTAAGGTAATTTATTACGAAAGAAACAAAAATCTAGTCCAACAGCCCCCAATTTGAAGCATGAGAGATGCCACGGATAGTGGAAGAGCACAACCAAGAAAAGAAAACAAATACAAGAGTATATCCCCTTAAGGATCTACAAGTAGGGTCTCCCCACAAAGATCCTATCTCTGAAATGAACTACAAGGTATTGATTTAGCCTCTCAATTCTCAAGAACAGTCAACTTGCAATACCTATTATAACTTTTACAATCATGATTGGCCCAATGTTCCTAGTTCTTTTAGTTTCACGGTCTAAGGTGGGAGGCAAGCTTTGACCCATCTTTATCTAGTGAACTAAGCACAGAGGATTAGGTAACATATTGATTGAGTGTCTATTGAATCACATAAATTTGGTTGAAGGCATTATTGAGTTGGATGATGCTGGAACAACCTGCTGAGGACGTGGAAGAGGAAGAAAGACATGCAGTACTAGAAATGTTTCATAGTGATCAGGTGTGTTATAAATGTGTTGAAGGCAAAAGAAGTGATAAATTGGAAGTGAAAAAATATCTTGCATACATGGTTTGAGGCAAAATGATGTAGGACAGACCCAACCCAATAGACCAATAGTAAACTTGCTGGAATTTTTAGATAACAAGTAATTCATGAGAAAAGTTGATTAAATTCTTTGCTTCCGGCCTTGTGTTGTCCTTGTTCTTGTAGGTGTTTCCCTTTCTTTGGAATAATTTTTTTGCTTATCAAAAACAAAGTCGATTAAAACAATCAAATATTAATGTCAAGGCTTTAAAAAGAAGGCTAATCTCAACACTGCTTTGATTTATCCCGCTCTATTTCTTATTTTCTTATTATAATAATAAGTTTACAACATTAAACTTACTAAAGCAGTCAAGAAGAAAGAAAGAAATGAAGAAAGTAAAACACTGAATTTCCAAATTTGATTATAATCAAATAAGGAACACTTGAAGAGAGCTATGTTATAAATCGTCCAGCTGATACAAATGGAATCATCTTTACTGTCTCACATTTCTTCTTAAATGGAGGGAGGAAAAGCTGGGACTAAGATTTAATGAAATAGATGGTCCAATCAATCCCCTTGAAGAACTAGAATCAGCCTGTTTACAAAGCTCTTAATAAGGTATGGAAATTATCTTCAATGTAAAATGTAACTGACTAAATACATCATTTTGATTTTTCCAATGGTAAATACCCAGAACTCATTTTGCTAGAATAACTCTGTCAAGTGGGGATGTCATACAATACATGGGTTGGTTGATTAATAGTTGGATAGTAATGTCCATGAAGGATAAGAAAATTCACCTACATGGTTAAGGTTATAAAAAATTCTTTTAGTAGTTTTATCTATGATGTAAGGTGGTGTCATTAGGTCAACCCGGGGCCCAGGTCAAAGCTGGTCCAATCAGATTGGCCTGCCTTCTCTCTCGCTGGTCTCCTGTCGGGTTAGAACATTGATATCATGTGTGTTGAGGTGGACATAATATTGTGTGGATGATTTGGTTGGAAGGTTCATTTGGTAAGAGTGCCTATTCCAATCATTTCATTTTCTTTTGCATCAGGAGAAGTGAGAGGTTTATGGGATCCATTGGTGCAGAGATAGGAGAGGAGACCTTTTCCTTGGATTTACAGTATTTATCTTTGGTGGTTGTATTACACTCATTAAAGCTACCTTGGCCAGCAATCTTATTCATTTACTTCATGTCCAATTTTAAGATGTCAGCATGAAAAGCAATGGATGAGAACCATAAGCCTCATTTAATGAACTGTGCGAGGGTAGTGAACTTGCAGGAGTCAGTTAGAAGTCTAAGAGAGGTTCACTTGGATGACCAAAGTGATTTTGGGAGGTATCAGGTATGACCTCGTATACAATTTCTTGATCATCCTCAAAGAAGACCAAAGAGCATTTCTCACTCATCCTCACAAACTTCCTGGGTGTCTTGCTCTGTAACTATGGATTTTGAGTGCCTGAGAATTCCAGGTCAATTAAAAATTGTCTTTATGGTCCATTCATCATTGTTATAAATATTAAATAGAGTTGGTAGCTATGGAAATCTGCCAACATAGATAACATGACATAATATGTTTCATACAAATTTGTAGTGCTGGTGAGAAATACATTCTCTTATCCATTGTGAGACCTTTCTAACTGCAGTCACATGTAGACTGATACTTAAACCTGAATGTGTGTCCTTTGTGTCCCTATCTTTCTAATGAAGCTTATTGACAGCAGTAGCATTCAAAGTGATATATTCACTTGGATGTGCTTCATTTTTGGATTGCTATTGTCTTCAAGTACATTTTCACTTGAGAGTGTGGTTTTAAATCTCATGATCAGTCCCATCTGTTTGATCCCTATCCGTGATCGGGCTCGATTGACCAACACTGATCCTGATCGGCCAATCCAATGTGGATTAGTATCAGTTGATCTGCCAGTCCATGACCAGTCTGAGGCTGATGGGGATGATCAGGCCAATCCAATCCAATACCAGTCGGGCATTCCGCATGACAAGATTGGATTGGCCGATCCTTGATTCCATGCTTGTAAGCTACTAGGTATCGACTTGAGTCTTATTAGTTGACTTTTGATTATCCACCGTGTATTAATTCCCACAACATCCATGCATTGAGACTAATGTTGTATTTTTTTTATTTTGTAAACCAAATAGAATTCGTGATCCTTGTAATTCCATCTCAGTTGTTTTAATACTTGTAACTTTTTATACTTCAAGTCTTCATTCTTTTTTTTTTATTATTATTAAAAAATTGTTGTTATATTTGTGTGCTCAGTTAAAAGCCTTGACTTTCATCACCCATCATCCCTTTAATGGTTCAATAATTGCTTCATTGACTAATAAGAGATTTAGAAGATAGAAGTATGATTCTTAGGCTTCTTTCCATTCATGCTCCTCCTGTCTTCTCCAATATATGCTGACTACATTAATCGATTTTTGCAGGGGTCGGCAAGAGTTGTTTACTATTGCGCTTCTCAGATGATTCTTTTACTACTAGTTTTATTACCACAATAGGGTGTGTATTTAAAACCTTTAATTTGGGAATGTGTAATCATCTCATAATTTTATGTGGCTTTCTGAAGTTGGATGATGCCTTTATTAGGATTGACTTCAAGATTAGGACCATTGAACTTGATGGGAAGCGCATCAAACTGCAAATATGGGATACAGCTGGTCAAGAACGTTTCCGGACAATTACGACGGGTAATTAGTTAAACGACACCAGATTTTGTTTGAAATCTGGAAAATTGTGACACATAGGCAGGTTTTTGTAATTAGTCTTATGCCTTCTATTAAACTACTGAGGTGGCAATTTTGAATCATTTTTGGGTACCATGTCTCCTGACTATTTCAAGCTTAGGTGCAAATAGAAGGGGCGGTTCCCTTGGTTGTCAGAAGATCACCAAGAAGAAAAAACTGAGCCTATGGGGCAGATGCTACGAAAGATCTACCAAAAGCGTAGATGTGTTGCACTAGCATGGTGTGGAACTCACCATCCAATAGACCAAAAGTTTACTTAGATTTTCACTATCTTATCACATTGTTTTGAGAACCAAAGTTTGGTGAAAGACTATCCAATAGATGTTTAAGATCATCTTATGAGGTTGCATTTTGCTGTAGGAGATCCTCTAGGTGGTTCCTACTGGATTGTTTGATCCACACGGTTGCACTTGTTTGATCCATGTTCCTAGATTGTCCTTGGGATCAGCCCTGATGGATATCTTAAGTTTTCTTTGCTAAATAATGTCCTGATTACTGAACATCAATTAGTTGGAATCTAGATTCTTTTTATTTAGTTGTTTTTCTTCCACTAGACATTTTTTCATTTTTTGTTTGTTATTCATTGTGTAGCTTATTACAGGGGAGCCATGGGTATATTACTGGTCTATGATGTCACAGACGAGTCTTCTTTCAACAGTATCCTTTTATTTTTTTTCCTCACTTTGCTGTTTTTTTCCATGGGCTTAACCTTTGCTGGAACTATCTGGGCTCAATTTTCGACAAAAAGATCAAGTGTGCATGTGTGTGCGTGTGTGCGCGCATGCATGTGTGTGTGTGTGAGAGAGAGAGAGAGAG
>JAOXJP010234303.1:0-10181 GCA_025762735.1 Platanus orientalis
GTTTAGTTATGTTATTACAAAACAATTTTTCTTTTACAAAACAAGCTTTTAAGAACTTAAAACGATTCAAATCCGGGACAAAACGATCAAAATCTTTTACAAAACGAAATTAACAAGGATCTAGGAACCTATATAATCAAAACAATACAATAGTTTATATGTGTTCTTATCCTTTGGTGTGTAAAAATCGTTCCTAGCTTTGTTCTTCAGAAAAATCCCAAAATCTTTGCAAAACCTAGATTTTTTTCTTCTTTTCTTTTCAAAATCCCTATTCTTGCAAAACTTTTTCAAAAAATCCTCATTCTTATGAGTTTCTATGTTTTTATAGGTCTAAATAGCGATCATAATTCTTAATATCGTGTTTAGGTAGGTCTCTAGTGAAAAGGTCCTCAAAATTTTGTAAAATCGCGGTTGTATAGAATTTTTCACTTTGATGGCATTATTCCGCCAGAACTTTTCTAGCACAGACACTAGGTGGGAAAAAGGCTATAACTTTGCCTACAAAACTCGGATTCACTCACTGCTTTTTTCTGTTGGAAATTAGACTTTAAGAGCTTTCCAAGAATATATAGTTTGCTCTCTAATTCGTTCTAAATTTTTATTGGTATATTTTTAAAGTTACCTCAAAATCTACTGATTCAGACCATATCAGATGGCATAGACACTTTTTTGGAGAATTGTCATAATTTCTTCTAAGAAACTTCAATTCATTCACCGTTTGTTGTATTGAAAAGTAGACTCATAAATCTTTCTAAGCATATATTATTTGTAGGGTGATTTCTACGGGATTGATACAGATTTACTTATGAAGTTGTCGTTCGTCTGGGACAGCTTCAAAACTTGTCATGTCTTTGACCATTTTTTTCCCTTATCTAGTAAATTGCCTATAACTTTTTCGTTTGATGTCTGTTTTTCTTGCCGTTTCTTACGTAGGACTCTAGACTTCCATGCCTATCCAAAAGTATAGGTTTTACTCATGGATTCTTTCTATATTTTCGTTGTTGCCTTTATAAATTTGAACCAATGATCAGATCAACATATGCGCATTTAAGTGGTCTTATGTGTGTACACAATTTATGTGATATGTGTTAGTATTCTAAGTTTGACGCATGTACAATAATATGTGCATCATGGTACGAGGTGTTACATGAGGACTTTTGGAAGTTTATTACTTTTAATCTAGGATTTGGAGAAAACATTATCTTTTGGAAGGATTTATGGGTGGGAGTGACACCTTTAAAGGAGACATTCCCAACCATTTACCGCCTTGCTTTGGAACCTCGGGCTTCAGTTGCGAACTATTATGATTTCAATAGAAGATGTTGGGATCCTAGATTAAGAAGAAAACCTAATGATTGGGAGATTGGTGAGATAATCGGGTTATTAGAGACATTATCTCAATCCTGTTTTGGAAAGACATGATGGGTAGAGTTGGAAGTTTAATCGAAAAAGTAATTTTATGTCTAAGTCATATTATCTGGAGTTATCAAATTGTCCATCACTTTCGATTCCCCATAAAGGCATCTAGAATTCAGACATTCCCTTAAGAGTTTCCTTTTTCATTTGGAATGGTTTCTTAGATAAAATTCTAATTTTGAACCATCTTCAGAGTAGATGATGTAATTTGGCTAATAGATGCATTCTATGCATGGAAGAGTCGGAATCAGTAAGTCATGTTTTCATTCATTGTTTTATGGCTATAAAAGTGTCAGACTATTTCTTTTCTCATTTCCAAATTTCTTGGGTTTTTCTTAGGCTCTTTAATGACCTAATTATGGAATGGTGGGTTTGTGGTCTTGGGAGCTTTTCTATGTCCATTTGACATGCATTGCTGGGAGTTATATGTTGGGGACTGTAGAAGGAAATAAGTAGTAGGATTTTTGAAAACAAGACTCGAAGCCATGAGGAGGTGGTTACTTATATTTATGAGTCATTGTTTGAGTGGGCTTTGGTTTGGGCAAACATTGAGGATCGGGAGTGGGATGTTGTATGGAGGGAGGAGCTATAATGATCCTATTGTGTTTGTTATTGTTATTTTTTTTACTTTTTATCTTGATATCACCTTTGTGGTGATCCTCTACCTTTGTATTTTGAATGTTTTTCTTTCGATAAATTATTTCCTTACCTCTCTACAAAAAAAAAACAAAAAAAACTCATTAAAAACCTTTTATTACTTGATAATAAAAACTTGAAACTTTTCTTAAATAAAATATAGACTAATAGTTACTATTAGATTCTCCTAAAACAATTAAAACAAAAACCTAATGACTTTTTAGCTGTATGGTCAAACTGGTTACAACAATCCATTGTTCTTTAGTAAATCAAATTAGGAATCCTACAAAATTTAGTATTGGGTTAGTGGCCAACATGGGAGACCCACATGGTTCAGCCACACGTTAGAGAAAACTTCTATGGGTGTGTGTGCCACGCCTTGTGGGATCCCTTTGGAACCCTTGTGGGGCTCTCCAATCGGATGGGTTAGTTTTTTTGGCCATATGGTAGCCATTTTCTTTTTCAAAGTCTATTTCCCATAATGCTCTAGCCGTCACCTAGCTAGAACTAGCTTAACGCCGTTTTGATCCACCAATGCACCAACCATGATATTTTGACAGTGATACAACTCCTATTTGAGTCCCGATGTGTAAATTCCTTTCTAACCAATTTGCAATGTAAATTCTTTTCTAACCAATTTGCAAATTCCTTTGTTGCATCTTACCTTGACGCTTGTCTTACTTGTAGGGTTTCTAATGTTGTCGAGGCTTGCCAGCTAGACTATGTTGCATTATTACAAACACTCAACTAATCCATTCATCTTTTTCAGCCGCCAACAGTGCCATTGAAGCGCATTTTGATAAGCCATAGTGCTTTGCCAACTCTGCCACTAAGTATGAAGGTTTAGCGTTCCTACATCATAATTTTCAGGCTACTACTTGAGCCACCAAGAAAACAACAACTATAGTGTCTAACGGTGACACCACAACATCTCACATGTAAGGCATCGCCCTCGAGCTTTGCTGACCACCCATACGAGCTTCCTAGAGTAGGCTAAGTTTGAGATATGCTCATAAGACAGGTGCATTTGACCACAAAAGCCTCAAGTTGGCCCTATTAGCTACACCACATGAGTGTTACCTTTTTGAGGCCTGAAACATTGTCTCTAGAAGGACCCATCCTCCAATGTAGACTATTCCCTTGGTTCTACCAAGGAAAGCTGCTATGGGGAGGTTGGGCGTACACCTCTCCCTAAGGTGGCTTTGGCACTCTCAAAAGAAAACAAACTTATGTATGAAAAACATATTACCTTTTTCTGGGAGCATGCACCTTCAATTTGCTAGCCTTTTGGACCTATTCTCCTTACAACTCTGGTGTCGAGAAATGCCCTTGCTTTATCGCTCATGCCTTGTTCATGTGTGTGCCCCATACAACACCTTTGTTGGCCCACACTCGCTCGGCTCCAACTAGGACCCAAGCAACACCATGAAATACCAGCCAAGGCTTATCTAGTCTAGCAAAAGGCCCACCATTCTCATTGCAAGTCATTTTTACCTGCCTTGTCATGGTATTGAGGGTTTTTCTTTCTTTCTTTCTATAACACTGGCTATACATTTCTATCCCAGCAATTTAGTCTGAATTAATAATCATAAATTATGTAATCAAATGTTGTGATTGGTTTTGTAGTTTGAACGTTACTTTAGAGGTAAGTGGATAGGAGTTCTTGTCTTAGTAGTTACAACTTAATCCACTTTTACATTATTCAATGTAGCAATCCAAGCCTAGCCTTATCTATCCTGAAGCAATTGAGTTGAGTTATGGGGTACTAAATTAGATTTGGTTTGGCTTAGTTTGAGCACCTTTGGTGGGTTTTTGGGTTGGATTGGGTTAAATAATTAGCTATTAGAATTTTTTTTTTTTGTTGTTTGGTTTTTGGTGTTTTTTGAGAGAGAGAGGGAGAGAGAGAGAGCTGTGAGAGTTGGGTTTGGGTTTTCTTAACCCAACTCAACTTGCTTATTCGATCAGTTTTTTGAAAGAGAATGTGGTAACTTAAAAATTCCTACAAAGGTGTAGTTCTTCTTATGGACAACCACACCACAATGTCAACATATTGTTAGTGGACAACATGATAAGGAGAAGCCATACTCTCTTAAATGTCTGTCTGGTTTGCTTCTTGCTTGGGTGGGGGTGGGGAGCTTTGGATTTTATCCACTGTAGTTTTACTATGGAAGTGTAGAATGCTGTCCTTGCAGATTTTGGGGTGGCTTGGGTGTTCCTTAGTGACTTCAAATCTCTAGTAGAGGGGTGGAGGATCCCGGGGTTTTCGAGGAAAAGGAAGTATAATGGAGATTTGCCTGGCAGTAGTGTGCTGGTCCATATGGTTGTAAAGGAATGATAGAACTTTCCAGAATCACTCAAAACCATCCTACTAGGTTTTGTGGCAAGCAAAGGAGAGGTGCTCTTTGTGGGCATCAAATAGAAAAGAGTTAAGAAAATCTAGTTTGGTATAGTTGAAAAGGGAATGGAATGATATATTTTGTTGTAATCAAAGTTCAAAATCTCGTTATCGCGACTCGTATCGCAGACCCGATGATGCAGCATGCATGTAAGGTAATGGGAGTGTGCTCAGGAGATAAGAATAAAACTGATAAAGTGATAAATAAAAAATAAGCAAAATTCCTACTCGCAAGTTCACATACTAATTTAGATGGTTCTTAAATTAAGCCCAATGTGCAATAGAGGAATTAGGGCTTACAAAATTAATAAACAATTAAAGACTTAATTAACATGCTTGGATTATCAATAAGATACAAAAATTTAGTAATGAGACTAGTGCAGGTCAAGCCAGAAAAATGCCTAAATTAGGCCAAAATCAGGGAAATAGGTTAACAAATTCCTGGAATGGTCTATGAGGCCTAAAGATGGAAATAATAACATATTTAGGCAATTATAAAGGTTTATGGATGATCTGTTTAGGCCAAGAAATTGTAAGCTCAGATCTAGGCCATATGCCACAACATGCCAGAAAGTCTTACTTTTAGGAATTTGAAAAAATAGCCAAAATTGAAGAATCGATACTTGATTCTGATGTAAAATACCTCCTTGATGCTATTAAGGATGATTGCACGTAGTATCCATGGCCATGAGGTCCAATTTTGGAGTTTCCAAACTTTTCAAATTTTCCAGACCTGTAGAAAGGAGGTGTTGCCTGGCTCTGATAACCCAGATTTAGGTTTTTACAACAAAACAATGTTCTAAGGTGGGGCCTACCAGATAGGATCGCCCAAGGGTCTGCTACACCCTAGGAGAATCCAACTTTCAAAAAGTGGAGCCGTTAGGGAATGGAAGTCATTCTCGTGAAACCCTTTTTTTCTCTGTTTTCATGCCTAGCTGTGATACTACAGCTTGGAACTTGATTTTGGAGAGGTTATTCTGAGGTGGGATGCTACAGATAGGATCGTCTAGGAGTCTATCACACTCTAGAAAAATCGATTAGAGCAAATCCCAAGTAATCTGGAGTTTGGAAGTGATCTCGTGCAAACACTTTTTTTCTCAAATTAACGCCAGGCGTGGGGAGGCAGCCATGGAATGGTTTCAAAACTGAAAGACTTAGTTGGATTATTGCTATAGGAGGGATCATACAGGTGTTTGGAGTCTCCTATGAAGCTCCAGACCAATCAAAACCGGATTGTGAAGGATCGGGAGATGATCTCCTGAAATCAGTTGAATGTGGTTTTGCACCTGGGTCATGAAATCAGCACTTGTAACTTTACGAAACCTGCAGCTAGCATCTTGATATGGCTAATGTAAGTATCGTTTCACCCTTGTGATGATTCTGAGAAAGTTAACTCAAACAAAAACTTTGATATGATTGTTGTTGAGACGCCTTTTCTATTGATAACCTCTATATTTAGCAAAGTAAAGTCTGAAAATATAACAAGAAAAAAAGAAGAAGAAATAAAAAATAAAAAAAAGAATGGAGAAGAAGACCTTTAACCTAAGAGGAGGGAGTGGCCTCTACCACCAACATTAAACTAGGTGGGGGCCTAGTCCCATTCTAGGGTTTTGAAGATTGAATTCAACCTGTAGACAAGAGGAAGAAGAAGAAAACATCACGTTCAAACTTTTATTCATAATTTCATCCTCTCAAAATCTGGTAGTGTGGCTCTTATAAAGAGATCCCATGACTAGGTTACAAATAATGGTCTTGTGTGGACTAAAATATCCCTAAGTCCACACCCATGTACCTAAAATACCCTCCTTACTAGAATAAATGACAAAATACCCTACTAAACAAATAAAAAACTAGAATATCGTCAAAATTCAGTATTCCCCCGTTCTAAGAGACATAAATAATTAAGAAACAAATAGAAACAACTAAAGTATAAAACACCTAGCATAGGTCAAAATCCATCTCTCGGCCATGATGTCCTCATCACTCTTACCTTGGTGGAATTATTTCATGTTGATATTGGTGAGATGGTTCATTGTTTGGAGCACTAGTATGTTGTCATGGAGGAAGTACAAAGTCCTGCGATTCAACTGTTGGATTTGGGGCCTTGTCAGACCCATCCCTCTTTTGCATAAAAGTTATGAACTTCTCTATTTGTGCTTGCATGACAGCCATATTAGCATTCATAGAGGTTTCTAACCAATCCATCCGAGCATTCACTGTGGTATTTAATTGAGCTAAGTCTCTCCGAATGGCATCAATTTCTCTGGTATGGTCATCCACTATTGAGGACAAAGTATTGTTTGTAACCATGGTGGATATAAACTCAAAAGAGAATTTTAGGGCTATAGAAAACCCTTTTTCAAAAGACCCAACGGATTTTAGAATAGTCCTAAAATAATAAAAATGAACCTTAAATAATTCAAGAAAGGTTTTAGGATCAAAAAGACTTGAATAGTTAAGAAGAAGAAAGGTTTTAGGGCCCTTTGAAGAAACCCCAAAATTTTAGGGTCTCAAAATATTCTATCTTTTGGTTTCCAAATGGCCAAGGTTTGGTTTGAACACCAATTTGATGTAGAATACCTAAGAATTAGGATCTTACAAGAAATGTGATGGGACTTCAAGAATTAAAGAAAGAGTATCAAGAGTTCAATTTAAAAGAAATCAAGAAACTAGGAAGAATTAAAGAGATAATTCTTGATTAAAGAAAAGAATAAAAGAGAATAAATTCAAGAAAGTAAAGAAAGAATCAAGAAAAACAAGAGAAGATACTGAAAAAGAAAGAAAGAGATAATGAATATATGTTGATTTTAGATTTTTAAATCAAGAATCCAATCAAGAACTTAATCATAATTGTTTCGTGATGATTCTTGGTAATCTTTAATGCAAGAAAGAGTAATCAACAATAAATAAATAAAATTTTAGCTACAAGAATAATCAAAAAAGAAGAAAAAAAGAGAGAAAAAGAGAAGAGATCATAAGGAGAAAAGAAAGAACCATGAGAGAAAAAGTGGAGAGAGAAAATACATGTCCCAAATCGTGGATGCCAAAACCCAACTTCCTTTTTTCAATAATCTTCAAATTTGATTACAATCTTACATTTCATGCTACTTACAATAACCCCTTAAAACTCCTATAGCAACTAGGACTCTTACTACCCACTTATATTAATTTCAAATAAACCCAAGTAAGTCCCTATTTGCACCTAGACACTTGGTAAATAAATGCCTTAGTACATAAAACTCCCTACTACATAAATACCCTATTAAAATAACCCTAAACAAACTCATAAACAACCTTAAAGTTTCTAGAAACAACCCTAAAGCTTCTTATAATTCATTCAATAGTTTCCAGGGCCATTTCTAGTTGGTTTGGACTTAGGCCTCCAAAGTGGATAAACCCTTTCCAACCAAGTTAGAGTTGCTGCATCAAGGTAAGAAGAAAAGAAAGAATAAAAATGGAGTAGAAGAACAGGGACATGATGGAAAGAGAGAAGGAAGAAGCAAGTAAGAGGTAGATTGGAGAAATAAGAGGGTATCGTAGATGAGAAAGGAGAGGGAAGGGGGGGAGTCTTGCGACTACTGCACACGAAGAAGAGAGAGAGATAGGAAAGGGCCCACAGCCAACACACAATTTTAAATTAATTCATATCCTTCTATTCCAAATCATTGGGGATGGGAGGCCTTTAATAGGCTACAAACACTAATAAAATAGAACTTGCTAAATAAGGAAACTTCTAAAAATCCTAGACTTGGATCTCACGTAGACTAAACCAATTTTTTGCATATGACTATTTCACACCACTCCAATTTAAGAAGCACCTTATCCTAGCTTAGAGCCTTTGACCATAGTTTTGAGAACCAGACTAGCCATCAAACCTGTAAGGTCAACGGTTTAGGTTTCAATCGCCGGTTTACATGATCTAACCGCAGTTCACTTCAAACATAAGTGAAATGTAATTAAATACCAAAAATATAAAACAATTGATAAAGCATTAGAAGGCTTATGACTGGATTTCTTCTTTTTAGACATACCAAACCAGATTTCCATTTTATGACCGTAATAAATACAAAAAAGTAAAACTAATGGAAAGTGGGATTGAAATATGGAAACACACATTTCTATTTTTTTTTTTTTTTTCCCTTCTTATTAAGATTTAGAATTAACTGGAAAATGTTAATTTGTAACTAAATTTGCCTACTCTAATAAACCTTAGAGCATGGAGAAAGTGAAAAACTTACTCTTGGTCCGCGATCAGCTACTTGTGGCTGTCTATTTGCCATTGTGTCTGGTTGCTGTATCATCTGTGGACTATCGTGCTTATAGAACGCCTGTAGGGCTCTCACAACAAACGAGCGCACTATATTCACTTCCATTGCAGATAAATTTTTTAGCTGCAGTGTATAAACAAAGCCATGATAAGTATGCTGAGGAATAAATAGAAAAATATGGTGGATTGATAAAGAAAATGGTCTGCATATAATGTGTTATGCAATCTTCTTAACTTCAACTGGAATGGGTAGAACATTAGAGGTAAAGCCAAGGAAAAGACCTAGCCTGTTATAGTAAAAACATATAATTTTGATTAATGCCTTAAAAAAGCCTAAGATATTCTTGAGAAGACAGATATTTCAGTATTCCTATATCACAGGGTGAAGAAAGCACAACTATTCAATGATTTCCAAGTAGGGAATTTATTTAGGTTAAAAAACCATCTCAAGTCCAATACATCCTCATTCTATACTAGTTACAATATAGGTCCCTTATGCCACTGTTAAATGGTAGGTAAGTCCCACAGGCAAGCACCCCATGTTTACTTGCAAGTCAGGAAGATGGGAGTTCCCATCTTCTCAAGAAAACCCCGGATTCCTCGTAACAAGATGAATACACTCTTTTATTTTCCCTTTTCTGATAGACTGCTAAGAGGATCTGTTTCTATTTCTTGAAATACAAAATAACCCTTCATTTTCAAGTGCCAGTAACTCAACATAAACTCCTAAACGTTGGTGACGATAAAGTCTGATTCTTAGTCATGAAATACTACAAATTCATAGAGGGAGAAAATGAATATACCTTGACTGCATGTGTGCGAGAAGAAATTGTCTCTAACCCAGTCTCAACCTTGTGAAACCTTACATCCCTGATGTCCTCAATCAGAGATCTCACCTGCAAGAAGGCTCTATATCATACAAAAGCTTCTGGAGAAAAATCTAAAAAAAATAAAGCTACCAAGCTAAAAAGGCCCAAAAAAGCATCCAAACTCACCATATATATGTCCGGAATGTCATCACGAGCACTGGTGTCAACAAAATTAAACATAGAATCCTCAAAGTAATTATAGAACCGGAAAGCAAAAGAAAGAAAAGGCAAGTTTCAATACTTACTGGTCGAACAGAAGCCTTGAAATTTCCACATAATGGAAAGGTAGCGGCTGAAATTCTCTAGGAGAGTCCCGCTCAGCTTCCAAGACCTGCGTCAACTTTTCTGGAAGGACACACAAAATAGATAAATGGCAGAGCCAACATATGTTTAACTAAAGATTTAATAACCGACACATTAACTTTGTTAGAAATATGTGTCCTTACAAAGCCATTCACATAAAATATAAGTATGATTAATTAATTATTTAATTAATAATAATTAATATTCTATCACCACATGAATTAGTTTCTTTATATGGGTAATTATTTGATCTCATGAGATGAGATAGGTGGTCCTCAGGTAATATAGTAGGATG
>JAOXJP010234304.1:0-10181 GCA_025762735.1 Platanus orientalis
CTTTTTGGTTGGGCTCCATACCTTTCTGTAAGAGGATACACCTTATAACACGGTACAGATGATATGGCTCCCTTTTTAAGATAATGCCATTGAGACAACTCCACATCCATTGCCATTTTTTTCTCTTTCATTTTATTTTTAATCAATTCCTAAAATCTCTCTCAACTTTTTCCTCATGTTTTTCTATTCTCTTTTCTATTAAACAATATTTTCCTTGACTACTTTTCTTCTACATTTTTTCTCCCATTCATATTTCTTTTCTCACATCTTCATGGGTACAAAACGGATCCTCCCCTACCCTAGTTAAGGTCCTGTCTAACAGGTGACACGACACGATTAACAGGAAAAAGTGAATAACAATTTTTGAAAGATGATTTTTATTTTTTCCTGTCAATCATATCATGCCACCTGTTATACAAGACCTTAATAAATCATAAGCGGCAGGAGAGGATCATTTCCGTCACGGGCATGCTTAAAGGGTCATTCAATATATTTTTATATATTTTTTTAATTCTCTTTGATCATTTAACGTATTTACACTGGTCATTCACTGGTAACAATAAATTTCATGGATTTTAGTCTTACATACTGATAAGGCGAGTACTAAGGACACAAAGCACCATCATTAATCCTCCACATCAGTACCATACATAGGGGTGGCAGTTTGTGTTGGCAGATCGGGTTGTGTCATGTTGAGTTAAGGAGGTCAACCTGTTTTGACCCAAAACATGCTTACAGTAAATCCTAACCCATAAATTTTGTATCGGGTTCACAAGTCGTGTGACTTAGGGGTAACAATTTGTGTTGACCGTTTGTGACGTGTTGAGTTTAGGATATTCAACCATGTAGATCAATCCAAACAGAGCCTGGATTTTGTGCGAACAAAATCTAGGCGCAAAGCATGCGCATGAACCAGAGGATGGACACAAAAGCGCCAAAAAGACATTTACACATTTTGAGGGCGCCCTTATCACTTTTCAGTGCTGATGTGTCTGCCTCTTGGTCCATGTGAATGCCTTGCGCATGAATTTTGTGCGCTTATGCTAATTTCATATCGGGTTCTCCGAACAACACTAGTGTCAAAGCGGATTGACCTGCTAACCGGAAACACGATTATAGTAAACCTTAACCCACTAATTTCATTTCGGGTTCTCCGATCGTGTCAAACGTTGTCACCCCTTTTTGGTCCACACGTCCAAATAATCACTCTCACGGCCTCACCTGTGCACGATTTTTAAGTGGATTGGAGCGGGTTCAAGAGAGAAGAGTTGGAGAGAGAGAGAGTCACGGGTTCGCCTTGAAACTCCCCTCATTAATAGTCCTAGACAGAAAGACACATATTCTCGCACTACAAAACCGAGGAAAAAAACAACTGCATCAGTCCTCCCTTCCCTTACCCCTCCACTCTCCACATTTTTCACAAACACACTCCCACGCACACTTACCCATCAGCCCCCTACCTCTCTTTTACAAACCTTTCTCCTCTTCTACAGATTTTTTATTTGTCTTCAAGAGCCTTCTCTGAAGTTTCTGTCTTCCCTTCATGGCTCTTATGCTAGACAATTGCGAAGGCATCTTACTATCTTTGGACTCCCACAAGTCCGTGCCCGCTCCCTTCCTTACCAAAACCTACCAACTGGTCGATGATCCCACCACCGATCACATAGTCTCCTGGGGCGAAGATGACACCACCTTTGTTGTCTGGCGTCCCCCAGAATTTGCTCGCGATCTCCTCCCCAACTACTTCAAGCACAATAACTTCTCTAGCTTTGTCAGACAGCTCAACACCTACGTATGCTCCCTCTCTTTTGATTTCGTTAAATTGTTGCTCCATTAATTTCAATCACTGACTTACTTGGTTTTGGTATGGCTTGTTCCACAAATAGGGATTCAGAAAGATCGTCCCGGACAGATGGGAGTTCGCAAACGAATTCTTCAGAAAAGGAGAGAAACATTTATTGTGCGAGATCCATAGGAGAAAATCCTCACAACCCCAGTTCGCTATAGGCCATCACTCACATTCACCAATTGGTGCTGGTGGCCCTGCTTTCTTTCCATTCCACAACCGAGTTAGCATCTCCCCTTCTGATTCGGATGAGCAAGCGAATTGGTGTGACTCGCCACCACTTTCGTCTCCTACAGGAGGAGCCCCTGGAGCTTCTGTTTTCTGCTGCGGCGGCGGTGGTGGTGGCTGCACCAGCTCATCGGTATCGGCACTCTCGGGGGATAACGAGAGGCTTAGGAGGAGCAACTCTATGCTTATGACGGAGCTGGCACACATGAGAAAGCTCTACAATGATATCATCTACTTTGTGCAGAACCATGTGAGGCCTGTGTGCCCTAGTAATCCTTATCCTTCTTCTAATGTCATCTGCAACCCTTCATCTACTTCGCCAACTCCAACATCACCATCTTCTCTTAAACCGTTGTTTGGGTTTCATCAATCTAGCCCTAAACAAGCTCAGAATGTGAAGGATTGTTTCAACTCCTCTAGTGCATCAAACGAGTCTTTAATCCATGAACCCAGCAACACCAACAATAATAATAGTCGAACAAAGCTGTTTGGTGTGCCTCTTCACTCTAAGAAGAGGTTGCACCCGGAACCCACATCTCCTCCAACGAGTAGGGAGACTAACAAGACTCGTTTGTTGTTGGGTGAGGATGAGTTAGAGTTGAATCTCATGCCTCTCTCTCCATGTTAGCTCCTTCACATCTATTCAAGAGTCTACTTCTCTTCTTCTTCTTTATTTATTATTTTTCCTCCACCTCTTGTTTGATTGTCTTGTTCTCCTCATGGTCTGAGTGCCTTGAATGCGTGTGGATGGGTGGGTGGTTGGTGTTTCTGTATATAAGTCTGGTACCGATATTGTGTTGTTCCCCAGCCATGAATGCGGGTTGGTTTTGCTTAGATGGAAGATAAAGCAAGTTTAATATATTAACTCGATTTACTTTCTGGCTAGTGTATTTTGCTGGGAACATTACATTAATGTGGTTAAAGCTTGAAAGATATAGAAGAGGAGACGAGGAAGAGAAATCTTCTTGAAGCTTTTCTTTGTTTCTGAACTCTTAATGATAGCTGGGGAGGTCTTCGTTGCTTATGCTCTCTAGGGTTTTCTTAGCTTGATCTTCTTTTTTAATGGATGATGCAATGCATACACCTATCAAAAATGAAAGTAGCTGACACCCAATGATAATTTGTCCTTTAAATTTTCATTATCAGTCATTATTACTATTACCCACCTCTATTATTGTCAAAAAAGGTTTACTGGGTTCTGGAAAAAAAAAAAAACCTATCATGATATGATTCTTATACCCAAAAAGAACTGCTGTATGTGACTATGATGAAAGTGAATAGTTGATAGTCTCCATTCTTCTTTAAGCTGCAGTGGACGATTTGCTCTTTTCTCGTTTATATAAACTGTCAGGAGAGCCTCTCTATTAAATGAAAGCGAAAAATAGGGAAGCTCACGGGCCAAAAAATGTGGCTTGAGACGTTTCGATCAAGCTTTTTTTAATTCTCCTTCTGAGAATGAAAAACCTTTGCCTTTTCCTACTTTAAGTATCTGTTCAAATCCATCTTTGGATCCCTCCCTCTCCTTCCTTTCACTTATTCCCAGCTGTGTTTTCTTCCCAAAAAAAATGGGCAGAGAGAGAAAGAGAGTCTTGACTGTTAGATATGAAAACCACTTTACCCAAAGAATCCTCTCTTTTTATGGTTCTGCTTGTCTCCATCCGGCACCCAATAGATGGAAATATTCATATAAAGTTTGACTGAGCATTTTAAGTGTGTTTGCTTTCTTGACTGTCTTTCTTGGTTCTTTTTTTTATTTTCTAGGCCAAAATCACATATCAAGAGTAAGAAGGGGAGCGAAAGAAGAACAAAACGAAAAGGTATAAAAATTGTAAAAAGTCTTGTTGGGGAGGAGATCAGACTTAAGAGACAGAAGCTCGAGAGGAAAAAAAAAACAGAAGGAAAGAAAGAAAATAGGCTCGAAATGGAACATCTTTGGAACCCTAAAATAATAATATAAATATGCTCGTTCGTGCAATCATTTCGTTTGACACGAAAAACCAGCTTTTTTTTTTTACAACTTCGATGCACATCCGCTTTTGTCCTTTTCGGGCTTCGCACGTGTGATGTTGGAACGTTCTAAGGGGATGAACGATGAGGGGAGTCGGGGAGAAGTCAGGGTGTAGGCTTAAGGAGACCGCAGAGAGGATAAATGCGCTTTAGATGGGTGTGCTTTAAGCCTTTAATTGAAGTGTGCTGCGCAACAGCCGTTCATCTAAAAAAAAAAAAAACCTAAAACAAGAAGAACAACTGTTGACAAGTTTTTGAAATCGAAGCAAATGTTCTGTGATAAAAATGCCTGTGTAGTGTAGTGAATTATAAACAGACAAGTGTCCTTTTTTAGGGGTAAAAGGGTTCAAAAAAGTGTTCAGTTGAAAAAATAGGTGGTCAATAAAAGACATCAAATTCAAAACACATCATGTATCAATCAATGGCACACCTTTAGAGGTCTGTCTTAAAACAGACAATCATTCTCTGATTGCAATTTCAAGGCATTCCGATCAACAATTAAATGGTTTAAAATAGGGGTGGCAATTCGCGTGGCCGGGTTGATCTTGTGTCGAGCTAAAGGAATATATGACTATATTGATCAATATGACACGACTCATTTATTAATCGTGTGACCCGCTTTGACCCATAACACAATTACAATAAACCCTAACAAGTTATTTTCATGCCAGGTTTGTAGGTCATGTGACTTAGATGTGACATTTTGTATCAACAGCTCGTGTTCCTATCATATCGAGTTAAGGGTATATGACTGTATGGGTCAATCCAAACATAACTCATTTGTTAATTGTATCAAAGCGGGTCAACCCATTTTGAACCGAAACATGATTACAATAAACCCTAACACGCTAATTTCATGCCGGGTTCATGTCAGGTGAAGTCAAGCATTGTCACCCCTAGTTAAAAAATGGTCCCTTAAAAGTGACATCTTATGTGAGGTCACCCACGTTGAATTGGGGCTTGAGTTTTAACCTAGATCTCCTCTTACAAAAAGGAATGATATCCTCTGTGACACCCTATGAGGCAAGGCACAAGGGGGTGGGGGCCATTCACTTCTAGATGTCCCACCACCCCCAAAAGTGAATGGGCCCCACCCCCTTGAGTCTTGGCTCATGGGGCCCTCTTTAGCTAGGTGTTATACGATAAATTATGAAAAAAGCAGAAAGAAAAAAAAAAAATACTACAACAACAACAACGTCCAACACTAGGAGCTAGCAAAGAGGTGGGTTTTTTTTCTTTTCTTTTCTTTTTTCACCATACGTTGCACAGAACCTGGTGCAAGAGGAAATCCGCTTTGCCCGAGTTTAAATTCAGAAACAATAAAATACATAAGGCAGAAGGTGGCACTGGGCTAGGGTCAGATGGGCCTCGTCCATCCATATCCCATCTGCAGCCCACTCTGACCTTTGGGCCAACAAAAATGGCCCATCCTTAGAAGACTTCAAACTGCAATCCTCCATCCACACAAGCCAATCATTGGCCTGCACAAGGCCCCTGTTGCTTGGAAGCTATACGAGCCCATGTTGCTTGGAAGCCATACGAGCCCAAGCCATAGGCTCACTAAAAGCCCATCAAGGGCCCTCCAAAAGCCAACTGGTGGCGCAGTATAAACAACAACAACAACAAAAAGAACAAAAGAATTAGGCAAATTTAAGCCTTTTAACACGTGTGTTATAAATTTGAAAAATGAGTTAAATTAGGTTGAATTTCCATTTTATAAGCTTTATATAAAGACTTCATTAGATTTACTGTGATTTCCAAATAATCCACCAGATACCATACTAATCATTAACAACTCTGAGATTCAGTGTGGAGTGCTTCAGCCATTCAAATTTGTGCAAATGGAGTAGTTTGGCAGTGGTAATTGAGGAATCCTAAGTAAACTACCAGAAACCTTTGCCTATCACATGTCAATCATGCGTCATGTTGGTTAGTTTGTCCTTTTGTTACGTGTAGAGCATCCAATTGTCATATTATCATTGACAATTCTCATATTTAGTGAGGATTGCTCTAGCAATTCAAATTGGCCAGGTAGGGTAGTTCGGCAGGTGGTAATATAGAATCTTAAGAGAATTACCATTTACTATAAATCTTTGCGTGTTACTTGTCAATCATGTGGCATCTAGGTTACTTTCCCCTTCTTTTGTGTGTAGAGTTAACATCTCTCTCTCTCTCTCCGACTTTTTGTCAACACTATTTTTCAATTTATCGAAAAAACTAAGACACCCTTTCAAAATTTTTATTTAGTAGAAAGAATTCAAATTTAGAAATATATGTAACTAAAACAGAAAGTTATAAACCGATTAAAGGATACAATATCACATGTTATCAAGGTAACTTGGGTCGATGTAATCAATTGCTTAGATAATGCTTCAAGATATTACAATTGTCACTTTCTTCAGGACGATTTTTTCCAGCCGCTCGGTTGAACCAAGTCAGCAAATGGGTTACAACTTACAAGTGAAGTGTTTCTAGGAGACAATGAAACTTAGCACCGTAGGGAGCAGTATCCTCTGTGCCACCTTATAATGTGCCACGGTGAGCCATAGACATAAAGGCGGCGGGGCCCATACACTTTTTGTAGGATCCCACCCCCTTTTGTATTTGTGGCACATCATAAGGTGGCATAGAGGATACGAGATCCGCACTGCGGTATGTGTTGAAATATAATAAGTATATGAATTCATCCCTCTCTTATCATCTTAGGGTTTTAGCAAAAACAATTAATTACTTTATTTAAGATGGTAGTGGAGAAAGGTTTTAGGTTGCGATTTCAAATCCCCCCAAGCCTAGCACCTAATTCCCCACATTAATTGTCCAAAAGTTTCTTTCTTGAGGGGGAGTGTTGAAATATAATAAGTACATTAACTCATCCCTCTCCTATTACCTTTGAGTTTTAAGAGAGGTGGTTAATTACTTATTTAAGAGTATGCTCATCTGAAATCAATTCAAAACCCTTGCAGATATTTTTAAATCTTAACGCAACGATAAAACTATTTTACAAAGAGATAAGAAAAAGAGATTATTTATAGATTTCAAGGAGTTATGACCATTCACAAAAATGCACTTTTTAAGAGTGCAAACGATGGCTGCTTGGTCTTAAGGGGCGCCTTTGGCATCTCTTGGCCTTAATTTGTTTATGTAGGGTTTAAGGGATACCATTGGTATCACTTGGGCTGCAAACTATTCCGATCTAATAATCAATCATAATTAGTTAACATCCAAGATCACAAAGTACCCATTTAAAAAAATTTGAGAAAACATAAGCAACTTGACGGTTAACCAACCATTACATCTGAAATTTCCAAAAATTTTCCATCAGCATCACCTTGCTAAATCAAATGAGTGAACTCAGTGATTGGATCAAGAAGATATTATTCATGCTTCTTTGTTTTCCTCCCGTTTGTCTTTTATTAGGAAGGGCAATGATGTGCTACACCTTTCTTTGCCTTTTCAGATTGCCAAATCCTTTGACAAGATTTTACATTATTAAATTAATACAGAGAATATAAATTGCTAAAATTACCAAGTTTTAACAAATTTTTAATTGATTTTGAACTAATATAAATCTAATTTAATGAAAGACAACTCAAAAACTACTTGGGCGGTTTTACTTCAAACATAATAAAACTCATGTTAGCTTACTAACCAAACAAAGTTATGAATCTTTTAAATAAATCACTTGTTAATTATTCAAATTTAAATTTAATTCCCAATAAATGGAATTATGAAAAATATAATTCATTTAACCTTAAAAAATAAAGCAATGACTTTGTGCAACGCATGGGGGTGACATGAGCAAGACAAAGTCCTTACTACTATTGTCCTCTTTTTTAAAATTATTGTTGTCTTTAGATGTATTATCTAAAGGCAAGTATGATTCAACTAATTATAATTGTTATTGAATTTTAATTGTATTTCATGCATGTAATCAAAGCTCAATATTTTCATTATCAATTTTACTCAACAAAACCTTATCCCAACTACTTAGGTTTGGTTAAATGAATCCTATTTAATCCTATTTTGCAGTCCCACTCTATATAGGGTCATATCCTTCGCCCAAGTCATTTGTCACTGCTTTTATCCATGCTCCTTTTAGCTTTCCTTTTTGTTCTTTTAGAGCCTTTAACTTGCACCATATCCCTCCTCACTTGTTGGCCTTAGTTTTCACTACACATAACCTAGTTATTTCAATTGATTTTTCTTAATTTATACAAATTGTTTTGGTAGATTTAATGTATTTGATTTGTGTTCTAAAATTATTACCATGTGAAGAAAAAATTATGATGAGCAAATGCATTTTAATACTAATGCTGTCAATTGTGCTGGGCTGGTCTAAAGCCCAATACATCCAGTCCTAAAAATATATGGGTTGGGCCAACCAAACTTGGGCTGGGCAGAGTTCAGGCCCAGGTTTTAGGCTCGGCATTTTATTTGGGCCAAGTTCGGGCAGGCTCAATTTGAACCTAATTCTTGGCCCAGCCTGGCTGGTCTAATGCCCAATATGTCTAGATGGGTTAGGCCAACCAAACTTGGGGCTGAGCTGAATTTAGGCCCAACTTTTAGGCCTGAAGATTTATTTGAGCCGAGTTCATGCAAGCTCAACTTCAACCCAATACTTGGCTTGGCCTGGCCTGAAGTAGTTAACAAATAAGTTTTTTATTAGGACGTTGATATTAGGCACTTTAACCCATTGAATTATTTGTATTTTATTTTATTTCTGTAAGGAGATTAAGCTTATATGTTATAACAAATTTTTCATAATCAAATAATTCAATGGGTCAAAGTTTAAGGGAGGAGTTTTAAGTTTAGACAACGTGAAACCCATTGTTTTAAAACAGATCAAGTTTATACTGGCTACCCTGGGCCAGTTTGGGCACATGTAAAATATTTTGGGCTGACCTTGGCTTGACCCAGCCTGACCCAATTGACAACCCTACAAAATATTCTGAAGCCTGTGCCCATTATACAAACCTTGGCATTTGTAGGCCATTTTTTCTTCTTTTTTCTTTTTGGTAATACCCTTTTCTTGTGCATTTATTTATAGATATATCTTCTTTTATTGGATACCAATTGGGCAAATCTTATTGGCTCTATTGGTGAATGCTTTCCTTGGACAATCTCAAATGGATCTTCATTGTGGTCGTCATAAAATCATCACCATCTATTTTACTATAGGATGATTCAAAAGAACCAGAGGAGGTGATTGGTGTCTTGTAACATTACCGACTTTGTGTGTGTGTTCATTTTACCAACAACAATGGAAGCAACTTTAAGGAAAACATGTATATTTTTCACGTATTCAGGCATTTGTTGTTAAAAGTGTTACTCGAATTCACTTTATTATGCTTTTGAAACAATGACCATCCAATTCCAAAGTGATTTGTCACACATAGGTTATCAAATAGGTGCAACTTAAAGGAGAACGAAATGGAAATTATGGATTTCATTTTCAATGGCCATAAACTATTTATTTTTCATGCTATAGATCTTCAAGGCTTTGAAGATTGTTTAAGTGTCAGCAACAGTTGAATTTTGCGTATTGCTGCCACACAAATTTGAAAATGACTTTTAAAAAATATATACTCAAAATTACATAAGTGAATGCAACAACTTTAATTAATTACTTCAAAGCATCATTTATGCACATGATGCTCAGGTTAGCTTAAATCCTACAACAACACAAAAGGAAATAAGGCGTAAAGGAGTTGAATAAACTTCAACTGGTGTGATCCCAACATATTTACTAAATCAATTGGATCCTTGAGTTGAGTAGTTTACTTTTTTTTACTTTACCAAAATACTCGATATTTTTGTCTTCAATTTGTTAAAATAATTTTTTATATGTTTTTAATTTATTGTTCTTATTTTCTCACACTTTTTATACCAATTAAATTAATAAAAGAATTTATAATATCATTGAACATTATTCTTTTCACACCGTGTTTTGAAGTTATAAACAAATACATTCCTAACTAGGGGTGTGCATGGGCCGAGTCGAGGTAGGCCCGGGGCTCGGCCCGCCATAGTAATTTTGGGCTCGAGCTGGTCTTAAGCCCAAATATTTTTAGAAACTTTAGGCTCAAGCCCGGCCTTAATT
>JAOXJP010234306.1:0-10180 GCA_025762735.1 Platanus orientalis
TTCCCTATGTTGTGTGCTTGTTGATTGTGTTTGATTACTTGCATTTACTTTATCAAGTAATTCATTTATAGTTATTTCATTCATTATAGTTATGCACATTAACACTTAAGATTAAAAATACAAAACCAAGTAATCGTAGGGAACTTTTCAACCTGCTCTCACTCTATTATAGGTAACACTAGTGTATAATGGAGCCTCATGGCTAATGATTAGTTCTGTGGGCATCGCAAAAAGACTGGGCGGTCTGCTCACCCCACTTCGAGGAACCGTGCCTAGCAAACGTGGGTCGGCCTCGGGGCTTAAGTTTGGAGTTGCCACCAACTTGGGTTTTTACAAATGGGGTTAGACGCTTTCCTTATTTCTAAAGGAAGGAAGGATTGTGGGCTTTGTAGCCCAGGCTAGGCACTTAGGCCTAGGGATTGGCTCTCTAACTGGTATGGTTTTTAAAAGATTCAGATAAGCTGTTTGGTTATAATTGGAGAAGGTGTTAGGCACCCCAATTTCTCACCTTTTTAGGGTAGTTCCTCTAACTTAGCAATTTTCAAGTGCTAGTAAGTGAAAAATGAGCATATATGGTTTTTTTATTTTTTTTGGTCTATACCACCCCCGCGGTGTGATCATTGTAATTGAACCTAAGACATAGTCCTTGGCTACCTACATACCCGATCTTGTATAGTTTAGTGTTCCTAAGGTTTTGTCGGGATCAAACTACATGTAGTTCTAGAGGTTTGTTGTGTGTGCAATTCTCGGTAGTCAAGTACATTTGACTATGAGAGTGAATTGGGTGTTGATCATTTTAGTGTATTTATATACTTACAGAGTACTCCTACTGCTAAAATATGTTAGTGAAAGGGGGTCAAGACTATGTTATACTAATGTGAGTATTTTAAGGACCTAATTGGGCTATGGCCAAGTCCTAGGTCTTTAGGTTTTGAACCAATATGACATGATCCTAGGGTAAGATGGGGACTATAAAAAGTCAGGAATGATTGAAAGGCAGTGATTAGGTCGGGTTACGCAACTGAATCACTCTAATATAGCAGCCACTACACCAACTTTGTTTCCTAGGTAAAACTCAAGTGTTGGACACTTAAATATTTGATACTAGGCCTAGTCTATGTAAAAAGGCTAGACAATGGTTCTACAAGTTGGAATAGGGGTTTCCTATGGTTCTAGAAGTGTAGGGTTTCATCCCCACCTTTTGATTTATCAAAAGGGATAAATTCGAATTTCCCAGTTAGTACGTCTGATCTTCATGTGTATGTTTAATCTTTCATAGTGATGTGATTTCAGGCGTACTATCCTAGATGGACCCCACTCAGTGGTTTCAATAAAATTAGGAGTCTAGAAGTCTTTTCTTGAAGGTTTTGAAAGGTCTGTGTGTCTTTTCACACCATGGGGCACACATGAACAGAAAAATAAGGTTTTTAGGTTAGTACGCCTAATCTTTAACAATATCAAAATTCAGGCATACACTGGATAGCTTGCACTTAAACAGATATATCTCCCACCATAGAACTCAGAATCAAGTGTGGTTGGTCTCTTTGGAAATATAAGAGAGATCTTTCCAACAAGGTATAATGATCATGGGTGATGTGTTATTTGTATGGCTTAAATAGGTAGTACACATGAACTCAGTGTGTATGTTTGAATTTCAACTAGATTAAAATTCAGGCATATTTTGAACAGTCAACACTTAAATGGGTATATGTCTCTCCATTAAACTTGGAATTAAGTGTGGTTGGTCTCTTAGGAAAGATGAGAGAGATCTTTCCAACAAGGTATAACGATAAAGGTTGATGTACTATTTTTATGCCTAAAATAGGCATTATTCATTAACTATTGTGTGCATATGCCTGAACTTAAACAGGATTGAAGTTCAGGTATATGTTGAATAGACTGCAATCAAACGGATATATCTATCTTCACAAAAATTAGAATTAAGTGTGGTTGGTCTGTTTGGACAGCTGAGAGAGAGATCTTTCCAACAAGATATAATAAGATGGGCTGATGTATGCCTAAAATTAGGCTAAATGCCTGAATTAAAAGTTAGGCATACTGGTTCTGGGTCAAAAACTAACAGCCTATTTTTTAAGGTTTTGGGGTGTCAAAAGGGTTCAATGGACCTGGATTTTGTAGAGAGTTAGGTTTATACCCCAGTGAACTCTCTGTAAATTTTTAACCCCATTAGATGGGTGTAGACCATTTTATGAATTTTTGAAGTTTGTAGATCATGGGAAATTTTACATTGTCATGTGAAAAATCAACGGGTGTTGGGATCCATTTCGGGTGCTATACCCATGGGGTTAAGCCCAAATTTTATAGAGAATGTATAGACAACATAAAGAAGCTACTGTGCAAAAATTAGAGCAAACCAACCACTACTTAAGGAGATATTTAGCAAACAAGCATGATGACTAAATTTAACATAGAACAGAGACAACATAAATTTAATTCAAAAGAAATTATGGTAAAATACCCTAAACTCAATAAAATGAACTACAAAAATTAATTTAACTATATCAATTAGTTAGATAATATATAAAATAGAAATCACTTGAGGATAGATTTTACAAACAGAAATAAAATTCATGGACCTTAACACTACCTTGTCTGGACAGTGTGTAAACACACTTATATAGTGAGAAAGTGGGATCCACTTTGGGGGTCTAATGAAGTCATATGGGGCTCAAATTTGGTGGGTGTGTAAGTCACTATGTTAGTGATTTCTAGGTATTATAGGAGCTCCAGATAACTCAGATTGGGGGAGTTATGGTCTTCATACCCAAGCTTACTTGAAAATAACACAAAGAGGGGGAGACAGGTTTGTCTCCCATATGTTCCACCATGGGACTACTCTAATGATTTTAGAAGTGGGTTGTTTACAGCATGAGGGTCTACAAAAATAAAAATAAGGGGGGTACCAACCTTAGATAGAAGCTTTCCTTCCCTTTCCTTCTCTTTCTTCTTTTTCTTTCTTTCTTTCTTGCTCTCTTCTCTCTTTTCTTTTCTCTCTCTCCTTTTTGGGATTTTTCTTTCTCACATTTTTTCTTCCCTTGAGCATGAATTTAGGAGGTATTTATAGGTGGGATGAAGGATGGAGGTCATGGGGGCTGATGTTATGGGTGGCCATGCCTTGGTGGGCCTTAAGAGGATGGGTGGTGGGGAGTGAAGGTGAGGTGGTATATAAGGGAAGGTTCTAGAAGAGGAGAAGTGGCAAGGGGGCAGGTGTGTGGTCCTCATGAAGAGGTGGGGGGTGAGCGGAACAGGGTGAATGAGGTGGTGGATAAGGTGGTGGGGCCAAGGGAAATGGGTGGTGGAAGATAGGAGGTGGAAAAGGAGGTGGGGCCTATGGGAACATGTGGATGAGGTGAGGAGGTGGGAGAGTAGTGTAGGGGTTAGGGTAGTGGTCCCTAAGGTCTATGCCCTTCATTTGGAATATTCCAAATGAGGGGTTTGGGGTTAAAAGTTCTTTTAGGGGCATTTTAGAAAAAATGAGATTTTTTGAAAAAAGGTAATGATTGTTTTTTCTAGATTTTTCCCTTTATTGTTTGGGCTTTGGGCTTACTTTTTATGTTTTGTAACTCCAAATGTTTTGAGTTTTATGAGTTTTTTGCATCTCCTAGGTATTTTGGTCACAACGCAACTGTCGGAATTGGATTCAAAGGAGTGTAAGTGGGTCAGAATTGACTTTGAATGGCCCCTGAATGACTCGCACCTGTGAAGGAAGGGAAAAATAGTAAAATTTTCTTTTGAAATCATGATACGAAAGATAGCCTTCAAAGTTTGTGAGACACAAGATTTGACTATTTGCGAATCCAATACCTGAGTCAAAAGCTATGTTTAAAACCTTGAATTATCCCAGACCAAGTTTCCTATGGACTTGAGACAGATTTTTCTTTGACTTTAAGTGGGAATAATGGGGATCATGATATTTTAGGTCTTGGAATTATGAGTCCACAAGACTTGATAGGAAAATAATATAATTCCCAGGGAATTTTTGGGAGGTTCTCGAAGTAAGGTTACTTGACCAAAAAATACACCCCAAATTTGTGAAGATCTCGGCCATTAAGCTATGCTTAGCCTATGGATGAACTTATCTATTAGGGTGTTTATCGAAGATCTCAAAAAATCTGAGAAAATGACCTTGACCTCGAGGATTTAGATTCCTAAAGAGTTCTCAGAGGTTCACTAAGTGTCTAGTGCTGATGGAAGTGGTTTTGTTGTAATTTTAGGGAGAATGGGGTGATTGGGGTACATTGGATCTCTTGGGGGTCCTGATGTGGCTTTTTTAAGAGATCTAGGACTGTCTAAGATGGGGTCACTGACTAGTTGGGTTTCTGACCTATGACGGGCTTTCAGATTTTTATCGAGGATCTAATTTTGAGAGAAATAGTGAATTTTGGAGATATAGGAGTAAAATGGTAATTTTCCTAGCCTTTTGTACTTCAATGTGGGAAGGCTTATAAAGTTTGAAAAATTCAAAAGGGCTTTAAAGGTGTAGGGATAAAATGGGTCAAATAGCCTGAATTTGAGATTTTTAAAGGTGCTGGGGTAGAATGGTAATTTACCAAAATTTTGATGCTTCATTGTGGGAACGCTTATGAAGGTTAGAAAATTCAAAAGGGCTTTACTATGGGAGGATCTATAAAGGCTGAGGAGTCTTAAAGAAAATGGGTCAAATAACTTGAAATTGAGATTTTTAAAGGTGTAGGGGTAAAATGGTAATTTATCAACCCTTTGATGCTTCAATGTGGGAAGTCTTATGAATGTTGGAAAATTCAAGATGGCATCTATTATGGAAGGACTTTTGAAGGCTGAAGAGTCCTAGAGAAAATGGGTCAAATAGACTTTTGTTGAGATTTTTTAAGGTGTAGGGGTAAAATGGTAATTTTCCAACCCTTTAATGCTTCAATGTGAGAAGGTCTATGAAGGTTGAAAAATTCAATATGGCTTTACTGCAGAAGGACTTTTGAAGGCCAATGAGTTTTGGAGAAAATGGGTTAAATAAACTTTAGTTGACATTTTTAAGGGTCTAGGGGTAAAATGGTAATTTTTAAACCTTTAATGCTTCAATGTGAGAAGGTTTATGAAGGTTGGAAAATTCAATATGACTTTACTGTAGAAGGACTTTTGAAGGCTAAAGAGTTTTGGAGAAAATGGGTTAAATAAACTTTAGTTGAGATTTTTAAGGGTCTAGGGGTAAAATGGTAATTTGCCAACCTTTTGATGCTTCAATGTGGGAAGGCTTATGAAGGTTGAAAAATTCAAGATAAAATAGAGCTGATGGATAAAAATTTGGACCCTTGGAATCCTAGAGTGTCCTTTTTTTGGAGAATTAGGGTTTGGTCTGATTAATCTTTGGATAGAGTTTAAACATCATTATTGCGTTTGCAACTAGAATATCCATTGAGAATGACTGCCTGTCTAAAGCTTAAGGGTATCTAGACTTTGGCTCTATTCCATGCTATAATGAACCCATCTGATTCCATTAATTAGCCCGAGTCAAAATTTGGGTGTTGACAGGTTCATAGACAAGTAATTTACTAATCAAAAGACTTCTGTTGCAAATAAATAATAAGATTAAGCAAATTAAGTGAAAGAGTGATTTGAATTAACAAAGGGGATCGAAAAATTGAATTATCTTATTCACCCCCCTCTAGGATAATTTTTTGACTTTCAATCAGTGGGCTTAAGAAGTTACCCTAATTACATAGTTGGGAAAACTTCTGAACTTGAATAGTTTATGGCCCAACTTGGGTTCTATACTTCTACATTGGTCGAAAGGATTCCTAAACTACTCTAAGGTATGTATAAATATATAAAAGGATAATTTTACCCCTTAAGTGCAACATGGGGTGTTACAAGTAAGGCTATGAATTTTGGTACATGACATTCCATCATTCTTTACTTCATACCCTGCATATTGCTTATAAATTTTTCAGTCATTCTTTTTCATTCATACGCAATGGAATTGCATATTAAAATCATAACCATCCACATTCTTATAAATTGACCTGTAATAAAATTTCATATTTCCATAATCCTGGAAAAAAATAATTCATAAACATAGTCTGACATTCCCAATAAAATAAACCAATGGTTTGATAGAAACTACATCATCAACTAAAAGTCAAATATTGAAATCCACTAACTTATTACATCTTTTGAACTTAAACTACAAGAAATAACTAAATTGAAATCAATAAAGTCTATAAATGAATCAATCCTCATGGAATAATCAAAAAATTTGTTAATCTCTCTAATCCTACCTATCTAATCTACTACGCAGCTACCTCCTCATCATCTATGGTGCCTAATTGGGGTGAACTTGACAAACTCAATAAGAAAACAATAAACTAAAGAGTACTAGATAAAGACTTAGCATGAAATCAAAATAAAATAGATAGTTGTATATTTTTAACAATATACATAGTTGAATAGTGTAATCATATAGAATTATGTACTAAAATAAAAATAACAAAAAGACATATACATATGGATGGTCTAAATAGAGCAAGACAAATACATAAAATAGAACTGAACTGAACAAACATATAAATCAGAAATATAAGCTAATATAGATAACATTTACACCATTTAATCCCTGATAAAAAGGTCCAAACACATCATTTAATCCCCGATGAGAAGGGTCAAACACACCATTTAATCTTTGGTGAGAAGAGCCAGATACATCATTTAATCTCCGATGAGAAGAACCAGAACAGTTTACACCATAAACCATGCATGATGGGTCTCATCATATATCTCCCTTGATGACAAAGGGTGACTTATAATAGAAAAAGTAACAAGAACAGTACATAACATGTAGAAATTAATAGCAAAACATAAACAAATTCATAATACTTTAAATCAAAGATGTTTGATCCACCTAAGCACAAAACTATAAATAACCTTTACTGTTGATGTATGTCAATCTCATGGGCAATTAGGTAGTGCTAGGAGTCTTATAAGTGTCATATGATCTCACAAGTTCATCACATAAAGCCAAGAAGGACCAAAGATCCAAAGAAAAGACCAGGAAAGTGGCACACCATGGTAGATATAAAGCTTGCATGCATATCAAATTGAGTGCCTTAAAATGAACCTAGACATGGTTTAGGACCCACATAAATACTCAAGTGAAAACACCTAAAGACAGACCCAAATTTTGTGCCCAAAATGAAATTTCAGAATATGGGAGTGAAAATCGATTTAGGATCTCGCAATTAGTTTCAAACTTAAGTTTTAACTTAGATTGAGATCCTCGTGCCCAAAACCAATAGCCCCAAACTGATTGTGATAGGAGTTTTGAGAAAATTTCTCAAAACTCAAATCAGTTTCAAAACCCCAAATCAATTTGGAGTCTACTACATAGCCAAAATCGATTTAGGGCCTAAATCGATTTCAAAACCTCTAATCGGTTTGGAGGGAAATTTTGGAAAGTTATTTTAACAAAAAATCCAATAAGAGATTTTCAAAATTTGAACTCCATTTTTCAAATCTAAAGGTCCAAAATTCCCTAATTTCTAAAATATTCTAATCTTAAGGCCATGGGTGCTCCTCCCAACTATAAAATATAATTTTTACCTTTAAGGTAAGAAATCTGTAACACTCCAAGTTTTCTTTGAGAGTGCTAAGAGGCAGACTATTTTGAGAGCTTTCTCCATTGTGCAAACCTCCATTGCCTACATATTTTGAGCTTGAGTAGCTAGCATACTACACTATACTCTCCCATTCTTTATCTCTTATTGAGTACTACTACTACTATTGAGAAGAGGTTGTGGTAAGCGCTTTCCTAAGATGAAACTCACTTTTGGCTGAGTTTAAGGAGCACTAGAGGCAAGTACTTAGAGCTTGTGGGTTGTTAAGGTAAACTAGCTCAACAAGGAGCACCCCACTATTGAGCAACTAGCAACATCAACCAACTTGTGGTAATATTTACTTGACTTTGCAGTCATTTGCATTCATATTCATTATTGTTATTGTTTTGCTTTCATTAGAGACACTAGAAGCTTGACTACCTCTGCTAGAGACATCGGATGTAGTACACACTTACCAGAGACATCGAGTGTTGTTGTTTAGCTTGCTTTTGAGTAAATAGTTAGGTTTGTATATTGACCTAGGTTGTAATAGTACCTAAATGAAATATACCTAAGTTTGGTAGTGAGCTTTAGAAGAGTGAACGTAGGCCTCAGTGCCGAACTACTATAAATCTTGTGTTGTGGTTATGTTGTGTGATTGCTTGTCTCTTTATTTTTATGCTCTCTACTACTCTTGCTTAGCACATATTTGATATTACACTTGAGTAGCCACATTGAAGCACACACACATGTTTGAGAAAATATAAAAGGGATTAATGACAACCACAAGATGAATTTAAAAGGGGTAAATTAATTGAGTCCTATTCACCCCCCTTTAGGATTGCTTTCAAGCTATTTCAATTGGTATCAGAACCTAGGTTACTCACATAGGGCTTAACATCCCGAGTAAGATCCTATTAAAAATCCTAGATGGCTAGAGAAGAGAGTGGTTTATTCATTAGCACCCCTCCATTTTTTAATGGAACCAACTATGGTTATTGGAAATTTTGAATGGAGATACTCCTAAATGCCTGTAACCCTAGGGTGTGGAGTGCGATTATTGATGGCTATACATAGCCCGACAAACCTAGGAGTGAGTAGACCCTTGTTTAGGCGGATGCTTCCAAGTTCAACTTTAGGGTATTGAATTCCATAGCAAGTGGCCTAGCTCCAGATGAGTTTAGAAGGATAACTCATTTCAAGATGGAGAAGGAAGCATGGAACCTTCTCTCGGTTACCCATGAGGATACAAGTGTCGTAAATATGTCTAAGCTTCAAATGTACACGACATAACTTGGAGCTCTTAGGATGGAGGAGGATGAACATATCTCCCAATTCAATGTCAAGTTATCAAACTTAGTGAACACATGAGTCCAGGTGAGGACATTCCAGAGTTCAAAGTGGTTAGGAAAGTATTTAGGTCCCTTCATAAAAGGTTTATGCCAAAGGTCACTACTACAGAGGAAAGCAACGACCTAGAAGTCATGAAGTTAGAGGAGTTGATTGGTTCAATTCAAACATTTGAAGTAGCTATTAAGGAACCTATCAAGAAGAAAGTCATTGCCCTTAAGGTATAAGAGCCCTCCGAATCAAATGAAGATTCGGATGATGACTTGGCCCTTGTTGCCAAAAGGTTCAAGAAGTTCTTTAAGAGAAATACCAAGGATTACTCTAAGAATAAGCAAATAAGAAAGTCCTACCCCGAGTACAAAAAGAGGAAGGACTTCTCCAAAGAACCACCCATTCGTTATAAAGGAAAATGTATAGGGCACATTGTCAATGATTATAGCAATAAGAAAAATAAGTACAAGTCAAAGGGCAAGCCATGAGTTCACTTTTGGAGTTTAATGACTTAAGTGAAGATGAGGGAGAGTATGAAGAAGAGGAGGAGACCTATGATACACAAGACATTTGATGACCACTTCCTGCAAAGTGTTGAGTTGAGAAAGAAAAACAAACAACTAAAAAGGGAAATCATTGAGTTGAGTAAAAAGTCAAAATCCCTTGAAGACACTATCTCCACTTTTAAACAAGAGTCTTCTTCAAAAAGTGAAAAAAAGAATGATCTTTCCAAAGAAAATTACTTGCTCCTCTGTGAAAAGGAAGAGATGACCCTAAAAATAGTAGAACTAGAGAAAAATCTCAATGACCTTAAACTATTTTTAGGTATAGAAAAAAACAATAGGAAGCATAAGAAGAGAAAACTCCTTAAAAGGAAATGAAAGGAAGATTACCATTATTGAACATAGAAATTAGTAAAGTTCATTAAATAACCATATATTTACATATGCTTTCCTATGATCATCATATGAATCTCTAAGATCTAATCTTAAAGGAAGTTTATAATTACTTCAATGATTTAACCGAACACAAGAATCCAATTCAACCCCATCTCCAAAGTATCCACACCTACTCTAGAATTCTCTACGCTTCTCCCACTTCTAGAAACCCTATAGGACCCTATCTGAATGTGGGTACCTCTATATATAAAGTATTTGAGAAGCCAAAGTAACCCTAGGGGTGAAATTCCCGAAATGGATCCTAGAGGGGGGTAAATAGGATCTTTATAAAATATTTAAAATTTCTTTTAAATAAAT
>JAOXJP010234307.1:0-10180 GCA_025762735.1 Platanus orientalis
TCGTCTCACGACGTCTCACAAAGAGGGTCGTCGCAGGTGATGTGAACCCCTCAAATTCAACGCATTTAAAAGGATGAACTAGTTAAAAAAATTACTAGTGTGTCCGACTCATACGTACCATGCCGGACTCTCATCACCTGTGACGGTGAATAAATGAGCCGTCTTGAACCAAAACACAAAGGGAAGGTGGGGCCTGCAAAAAGTGTATGAGGCCCACCCCCACCTGCAAAGTTCTATTTTTTGTTAAATTGTAAAGCTTCAATATTTTTAGAAACTATAGTCTACCTAAGATGTGTTTAGTTTAGCCTTTCACTATAATGTTTAAGGTACTAGAAAAGAAAAGAGAAAGAAAGAGCTTCTTTTTTTTTCTTAATTAACTTTTATTTTGTTTCAAGGTTGACCTAATTCTGAAGGCAGGTGTTGGGTGGTTCATGAGGAAGAGAGGACCCATAGCATCGTGAAGGAATAATACATAACTTGAGATAATCTAATTACCATCTGCCCTTTAATAATGAAAATTCAATAAGGTAATAGTCTTTAAGACTAAATAATTTTTCGAAGAACCAACTTGTTATCATAACACATAACTAAAAATCCCTAATACCTACGAACTAATAATAATCTTAGATGTTCTATTACATTGTCAGTTATTGGAATATTAACATTTTTCCTTATATTCAAATGCATTTTTATATTGTATAATTGTTTGGTATTATAGGAAAATAAATGAAGTTAATTCCATCAATAGAGGATGGTTTAATCAAACGTACTCTACAGAAGGGATTCAATGAACGTCCAAATGCTTATCCATCCAAGTGCGGCTCATGGCGTCCCCTTTTTCCATGTGGCTAGTCTCAGCTGATATCCTTTTGCCAAGTAACTGAAAGAACTTGTTTGAAATCTTGTTTATATAACAAAATTCAAGAATACTCAAGGGCTATTATTGGCAAGAGCAAAAATGCAATACAAAATGGGCCATGGGGTTAAATTAGCGAGCTGAGCTTAGTGAAGCTTGGCTCAGGGTCATTTAGAAAATGAGCTTAATTCAAAGCTTAGGCTTGGCTTATAATAAGTCGAGCTCTGAGTTGAGCTGACCTAGCTTGGCTCATTTTTAACTCTTTGGTGTCCTATCTGATGGATGATGGATGGATTAGATTGGCCACATTTGCCAAACGTGACTGAAAGTGGGAATTCAAGAAGTGAAAATCTTTATCCTATAATTAGTCAAAAAGAAAAAAAATTTAAAAAAACCATATTTCAGTAGAATCAAACTTTACCAAACTTGGCCAAGCCATTATGTTGACTTGCCAAACTTGGAAATGTTAGGGAGGTGGAGCCGCTACACATATAAGAAGGCTATCAATGAGCTAAGCTAGTTCAATTGCTCAGAACTCAGCTTGCCATGAGTTGAGCTTGAATTCTACTGGCTCATGAGTTGAGTCTAGCCATTAAGCCTAGCTTGTTTAGCTAAATGAGCCTGTGTTGAACTTCATGGATTTGACTTGTTTAAAAACTATTATTTATTTGGGAAAAGATTAGCTCAAGCAAATTTTCCTTAAACATGCATAAGCATCTTGCACTAGCTGTTGCGTAGCTAAAAAATATAAAAAAGATAGGCAAAAACCCAAGCTATACCTTTGGTTTGCTTTGCATATGCTTGCAAAAACCTTGTTAGAGCTAATCTTTTGCCTATTTAATATTATAAGTCTAAATACCAACAATTATTTGCTAATTTTTTTATTTTAATCTTAATTATCTTAAACAACTAGCATTGGATAATTTAAACTACAGAGGCCCAATATTATAACTTGAGCCAAGCTAAGCCGAGCCTAATCCTTGTAAGTACTTATGAAACTATATTACAACAACAATAGCTTTATCCCAACTATTTGGGGTGGGTTTCACGAATCCTGTTCCACCATTCCGTTCTCTTTAGAGTCATATTTGTCATTAGTTTCCATAAAAATAATCTTATGAATCGGAGTCATAGTGTTTTTTTTTTTTTTTTTTTCCTTTTTGGTTTGGCCACTAGGGCTTACATCACTATCACACAAGGAGGGACTTAGATTGATACGGAAAATCGAATCAAACCAAAGCAAGCAATTCAAGCATGCACTGCATGAGAAGGGATTAGACCTTTAGTCTTCCATATGGAATAAAGATGCCGCAGCCACCATAGCACCCCCTTAGATTTGGTGTGACTCCCTTAATTAAGGTGGGACTAAGTCGGCCAAAAAAAGTGATTTACACTTTTTGGGTATGCTTTTCACTTTCAGTGCTGATGTGTCAGCCCCTGATGTCGGGCTGACTTAGTCTCACCTTTAGGGATCGTACCAAATCCTTAAGGCCCTTGTTGGCTGAGAGCCAGAGTTTTAACCTGCTAAATCCTTCATGAACCCGAACCCAACCCAAGTGAAACAAGCCTGAGCTGAGCTGGGCAAAGTTGTTGGGGGATGAAATCACCTGTGACGCCCCCTTGTGCAACGCCTCATGTGGTAAGATACAGTGGGGTGGGGTAAGACCCATTCACTTTTTGGGATTAAAAAGGGGGAGACAGGTTTTATTTTTTTATTTTTTTGGTAAGAAAAAAAAGGGGAGACAGTTGAAAGCGTCAAATTGAAAATCATCACATGAATTTTGAATAACGTGACGAAAACATCCTGCAAAAGGTCTGCTCCAGACAAAAAGGAGGAATTGGAGGAGCTGACCGTGAGTATTCATTTTTCTTTTATAGTTTCTACACCATGGATGAAAATGATAACCAAATAGATAGAAACCTTTTAACTGCAAACACGTAAAGAAAACACAAGCCTTTCTTGTGGATTGCTTGGCATGTGCTTTGACTGGGAACATGGAAATTGAGAGTTTGATTTTGTTTGCCCGTTTTGGACTCAATAACCCGATCCGTGACTCAGTCAAACCGTGATAATGTTTATGTGATGATGGTTATGTTTGAGGTGTTAAACGATTACAATAGTGATGAGTTGTTGATGATGACCATGGTCAAGGTGATGTGCACTGATGATGTAGGTAGGATTGGGTAGTTGATGAACCAGTAATAAGACCCGATGATATCGAACACCCGACCCATTTATTAACCGGTTCGACATACCTACTCAAGTATGGAAAAATGAGTGAATTACAGTGTTAGCTAGGTTAGGTTGGGTCGGGAATGCCAAACAGGTCATAACTATGTGAAACAAGACACAACAAATAAGCGGGTCGGGTTGACCCTCTTTAAGGATACCCTTTTGGGTCAACAATAGTTGTTTGGATCATGAAAGAAGAATCATCTAGGATTATGGGAATCCTAGTGGATTTTAAAAGATCTGATCTTATCATATTACCCTTTCACTCAAAACATTCACCTTGCAATTCAACTTACAAGGTTGACTTTTGACTCAAAGCAGAGGATGGTGGGTTCCCATCTCTGGTCTCCACGTGTCATTGACACAGGTGCTTCAAAGCAATTTGGTCATCTAACGTCTCTCATACTAAACGCTAGGAATTTGAATTCGAGAATTTCCAATTTGGACTTAGAATGGAAGGTAGTAGATGATTACCCATCCTCTCTTTTCTTGGCAAGGGAAGGTAGTATGTATACATGCATGTTGGGCCTACCACACTATGGACCCATGGTCCTCCTCCCATCTAGGTGATCTCTTAAGCCAGGGATTGAACCCATTGGTTGGCCGAGGATCTAAATCCAGTTGAGTCATGGTTCGTGGTGTATCAATCCAAGTCCAAGTGGCAATTCCTGATCCACCTGTCAGCCCGGCTGGTTTTCTAGGTTAGGTTTGGCTATCCCAAACCTGGTTTAAATTTGGGTTGAGTTCGCATTACCACGAAATTCTACCTAAGGTGGACGTTTAAGTACTTTGTTCACATTAATGAAGTATTCATTCAGTGTCAACGCGTTTAAGTCCATGGTTACACGTCATGGCATTGTGGTTTTTGAAAAGTCTTCGATTGAGAATCACAAAAAATCAACATGGGACAGGTGGCAAACACTCAAGACGCAGGGACAAACCCGGAACCCCGAATGTGGGTTACAACCAATTTCCAGACAACAATTAGGATTTGGCATTTTCCAGCCCAAGTCGTATCAACCAATCAGATACCTGCTCTAACCCAGTTTTGTGACCTGGTACAGGCCTCAATTTTGTAACATTAGTGCTAGCTAGTGCTAATTAAACAAGTTTAACTTTGTCATGTTAGGGTTGGGCTTAGCAAGTGCTAATCCGATTTAATTTTGTCGGGTTAGGGTTGGGCACTTATAAACCTATCCTAACGGGACACATTGCCACCTTTGCCTGTTGGGCATTTGCCGAAAAAACCTAACCCGATTTTAAACCAAGCTCGGGCTAGCCAACTCAAACCCGGGAAAATTGCAGGTTGGCAGATTGGTTCAAGAATGGCCAACCCTATGAGTGACAGCATACAGAGTTCCATTTTTCCCTTCTCTAGTTTGTCACTGTAATTTAGAGAAAAGGAGAATGATTGTATGTGTTGACACAGGCCTCTATAAGCATACCATTTGTTGACACATGATGGGTTTTTAAATTTAGTACCTCTTTTTGAACACCTATTTTTCATCTGAACAATTTTTTGGACGTTTTTAATCCCAAACACAACACATGTCGGCTTATCATTCACCATACACAGTACAGACACCTTTTCAGCACAGAACATTTTCTTCCAAAAAAAAAAAAAAACGGTTAGGATCCCTAGTGGGAACGCATCAAATCAGTGGGGGGATCTAAGACTTACGTAGTCTCTCTCTGAAAGCCAGTCTTGCGCTTACGGACGGTGATTTCTAATCCAATTCTTCTTTTAGAATGAGTCCATGTTTGATTATTAGTTTGACTAGGCATTCAACCTTTTTTATTCAATCTTTGTTTGTGTATCTCCATATTTTTTTAATCAAACAAGGGGAAAGGCAGTAGTGGTGGCGGGATCCACAATGATGTAGAGAAAGAAAAATCTGTAATTTCTATATAGTTAAATAACGCATCTCTTAACGAACGCCCAAGTCAAATTCCCGTGTCTTGTTCATCTCTTTATATGCCGGTCTGCACTAGCCTCAGAGGTAGTTTCCTGCAACTTTCATTTGTTCATCTTATTCAATTCAACTAACAGAGCAAAGGTCAAAGGAAGGTAGAGAGAGAGTGAGAGAGAGAGAGGTAATTGGTGTTGCAATGTGAAATGTAAATTTGATGGAGGAAGGAAAAGAGAGAAAGAACTCCAAGAAGACCAGGTAAAAACACCTTCTTTTTTTTTTTAAATGAAAGACGAAAAATTTCCACACCAAGAATATAGCATCCTTTCCTTTGTTTTTCCTTCTTGAAAACGCGTTTCAAAACTCTCCAGCTCCTACCCTGTGATTCAAAGTCACCTAAATTATATTCTACAGAAGATACAAGACCAAAAAAATGGTTTCACGTTTATAATAACCTACTCACAAAATTTTGTTTAGCCATCTTTTTCTTTTCTCCTTAACAATTTTCAACTTTTTTCTTCTACCCATTATTATTATTTTTTAAAATTTTCTCTTAAATACAATAAAGGTTCATCCACAATTCATTTCCTCTTTAAAAACAGTTTTCCATCTTCATTTTTTCCCTGTTTCTGGGTATTCTCCATTTGTCTGATTCTGGGTAACAAGTATAAAGTTATCTAAGGCTTCAATTATAGTCTCTGATTCTGGATTCATTGTACATCATTTTTGCTTTGTGGGTTCTGTAATAGAGATTCTGGGTATTAACTATATGGTTATCTTTCTGGGTACTAATTAAATCCCTTTCAATTGTTATAATATCCTTTGCTTCTTCTTCTATTCCAACTTTCTTATTGGGTATTTATTTATTTATTTATTCCTGTGTTTTATGTTCTGGTCTCTTTTTCTTTGATGATTTTCATGTAGGACGAGCTCTGTGAACAAAGAAGAAAGCATGGATTTTCCCAATTTTTCCTTCATCCTGGTTCTCCTCTTCTTCTCTTTCTGTGCTTTGAATGCCGCTACAGCAGTTTCTAGGCAAAACGCAGTTCAATCCAATGACTCTCAACTTGCTGGAATCGAACTCCCAGATCACTCAAGCTTCAATTCTGTCTCTTCTTCAGCAGATACAGGGTGTCGTCTTCCAACAACAAAGAAGGCTTCTCTTAACCCATCAGAAGTACCAGAAGATGAAAAAGAGGAAGAAAACGATGAAGACGAAGACGACGATGTTGGGTATTTAGCAGGAAGAGAGACACCCCATAAACCGTCTCTGAGGCTCCATCTCAAACACAGATCGGCCAATCGAGGAGCCGAAACAGGGAAAAAGGAATCGATGATTGAGTCCACCAACAGGGACCTGACCAAAATCAAGACCCTTCACAAAAGGATTACAGAGAAGAAGAACCAAGACACGGCCACAAGAAAAACGGAGGAAAGTAAGAAGAGGCTTAAACCGGCGTTTTCACCTGCAGCGGCACCAGAGTCAAGTGAATCTGCCGGCCGTCTTGTGGCGACCCTGGAATCCGGCGTCAGTTTGGGATCAGGGGAGTACTTCATGGATGTTTTTGTGGGTAACCCACCAAAACACTTCTCTCTGATACTTGATACAGGCAGTGATCTCAACTGGTTACAATGTCTTCCCTGCCATGATTGCTTTGAGCAGAATGGTCCCATGTACAATCCACAGGATTCTTCTTCCTACCGTAATATCAGCTGCAAAGACCCTCGTTGTCAGCTGGTATCCTCCCCAGATCCCCCACAACCATGCAAGGATGAAAACCAGACCTGCCCCTACTTCTATTGGTATGGTGATCACTCAAACACCACAGGAGATTTTTCGCAGGAGACCTTCACTGTTAATCTCACGGCATCGACCGGAAAGTCAGAAATCCGGCAAGTTAACATCATGTTTGGTTGTGGGCACTGGAACAGAGGCCTCTTTCATGGGGCTGCTGGATTACTAGGACTAGGGAGAGGGCCACTATCTTTCTCCTCTCAGCTCCAATCTCTTTATGGACATACTTTCTCCTACTGTCTTGTTGACAGGAACAGTAACATGAATGTTAGCAGCAAGTTGATCTTTGGGGAAGACAAGATTCTTATGAGCCACCCCAATTTGAATTTCACTTCCTTGGTGGCCGGAAAAGAAAATTCAGTTGATACATTCTACTATGTTGAGATAAAAGCAATCATGGTTGGAGGAGAGGTCTTGGATATTCCAGCAGAGACATGGAAGTTGTCGCCAAAGGGTGCCGGAGGGACCATCATCGATTCCGGCACTACACTTAGTTATTTTGCAGACCCAGCATACCAGAAAATTAAGGAGGCATTCATGAAGAAGGTGAAAGGCTACCCTTTGGCAACAGATTTTCCTGTCTTGGATCCTTGTTACAATGTGTCTGGAGTGGAGAAGGTAGAGCTGCCTGCATTTGCAATTCTGTTTGGAGATGGAGCAGTGTGGAATTTCCCAGTGGACAACTACTTCATCAAACTTGATCCTGAGGAGATTTTTTGTTTGGCAATATTGGGGACTCCTCGTTCTTCCCTTTCAATACTTGGGAACTACCAGCAGCAGAACTTCCATATCGTGTATGACACAAAGAAGTCTAGGTTGGGCTTTGCACCCATGAGCTGTGCTGATGTTTAGCATCTCATAAACATTAGGATGATGACAGATTCCATGTTGTATTCAAGGGTACAGGAAAACACATACTCAGGTCACCTGAACTTCAACGTAGGGTCTGAAAATAAACATGGATTGCAGGAGGATGCAGGAATTCTGAAGTGGATCCTCAGGTAGATGTAAAGGTGAAAAGTTGGTGATTGGTTCTTAGATATAGTTGGATGATGGAGGAGAATTGTAAAGATGCGTTTTGGGAGGGAGGTATGCAGTTCATTTCTCCTCTAAAGAGAGGTAGGACATTTGAAATTAGATTTATTATTTCTTTTTCCCCTTTTTGAGTTTGATATGGTTAACAATGCTAATGAGGATCATATTTTATAACACAAAAAAAGGAGGATATACTTTGTTAAGTATTTTTTATTGCTCTCTTTCCTATATCATATTTCTTTTTAAGTCAAGTTTTTACTTCATTAAAAGGTTCATCCATAGATAAACCAGGGTGTCATATTTATGAACTTTAATTTCAGTTTAAACAAGCCTAACCCACATGTGGAGTTGTGTTCCATTTTTTAGCCATCAAATTGGAACTTGATCTTAATGGATAGAGTGGCCAATAGGCTCTCGTGACTTGGTGTGCTAAGGTAGTCTTGGCCACATGATTAGCTGAATAGCCAAAGGATATTTGTGTAACACTTGATTAGGCAGGAAACTTAGATGAGAAAAAAAAGCTGGGATGGTTCATGTGTATAACCTTGGAAGATTTTGGTTTAGCATGAAGCAAGGAACCAAGTACACAATAAAGGCAAAATTCATTGCTTGTAGCATGATTACCATGGAGACTCTATAGATTAAGATGTTTCTAGAAGACATAAATAGAATATGAATCGATTGCAATCATCAATAACAAGCAGGTTGCCCTTCAAATGAAAAAGAATGGAATAATTGGACCAAAAGGAAAGCACATTGAACTTCAACAACAAAGAGAAGAGAAAATATCATAGTGGATTACATGAAAACTGATGTGATTGTCAATCTATTGACCAAAACCATTGTTATTGTTAATTATAAGAGGCACACGTCATCAATGGGATTTAAGGTTGATCTTTACTCATTGGTCAAGTGGGAGATGATGGAGAACGGCCATTAGCTCTCGACCTTCGATGTGCCAAGGTAGTCATAGCCTCGAGATTAACTCACAACCAATGGGTACATGTGTAAAACATTGTACACACTGGCACCACCATTTTTTTTTCTACCTACTTATTTTCAGTATTAAAAATAATTTTATGGATTCCTTTTCAAAGATTTTAGCAAGGGAATTACACAAGTATAAGTTCTCTGAAGAGAGCCATTAAAAGAAGGAAGGAGTCAGTGGGTGGTTACGCAAGCATCGATTAAGCCCCGCCCAAGACAGGACACTTGCCGTTGCCTAGTTGGTTAAACTAACAGAAAATGAGCAAGATGGGCATGTGGGATCTAGTAGCTATTTAATTAGGAGAATCCCCTTCCTTAGAAGGATATCTCTTTAATGGATATGAAAAGAGACCCTAAATAATCTCATTAGTTGCTAGATTATCAACATATTCTATGACATTTATCATTTACCCACACGATATCCTCTGTGACACCCCCTTGTACGACGCACCGTGAGGCAAGACATAGGGGGTGGGGCCCATTCACTTTTGGGATGTCCCATCACCCCCAAAAGTGATTGTGTCCCACCCCCTTGTGTCTTCCCTCATGGGGTGTCGCACAAGGGGGCATCACAGAGGATATCAACCCCAAACAAAGATATCTTTTCTACCCACTCCGGATTCTGTGCATGCAAAATCCATGCACAATTTGTGTTTAAAGGCCTACAAACACTCACATCAGCATCGAAAAGTGATAAGCACATGTCCCAAAAAATGCAAGTCACTTGTCAATGCTGATATGAGTGTTCTCAGCCCCCGACATGCATTGTGTAGGATTCTGTGCTCACAGAAGCCAAGCCGCTTTTCTACCATGTTATCTAGAAGTAATAACGCCCAAAGTCTTTAAAAGCAAGCCCATAAGTGCGCCAACACCCACGATCTATTTACAACATTGGTTTCAAAATGTATAGCTTTGTACTAAGAAGCATGAAATAATTCATCTTTTAAGAAGAGAGAGAGAGAGGGATGGTCTTATAATCGAAGTCTCTCACATGCGCAAAACCAAGAAAAAACAAGAAAAGGGATTTGGGGAAAAAAAACACAAGCCATGCTTGTCCCACCATCTTGAGCAACCACCTACGACTAGGGGGAGCATGGGCTAGGCTCGGGCCGGGCCATGGTAGGCCCAGGCCTGGCCCTATAATTATATACTAGGCTTGGGCCCATAGGGGTGGGCTTGGGCTGGGGTTTGGGTCCGGTCCTCATTAATTGACCGGATCTCGAGTCGGCCCATGAATTTTAAAAAATAATAATATTGAGATATAGGTTTGAACTCTAGACCTATTCAAGTTCAAAATTTCGATTTTGATGGATTATTCGTCATGAGGATTAATGGAAATTTCACTAGAATGCTTCAAAATATTA
>JAOXJP010234308.1:0-24198 GCA_025762735.1 Platanus orientalis
TTTAAATTCAAGATGTAGAGAAGTTGTGAAGGAAAGATAATAGTTGATAGTCTTTTTCCGAAACTCTATATCTTGGTCACTTCCAAAACTGCCAATAGTGTTATGGATCGCTATGCCAATACAATTGAAATTTCAATAGCATAACAACTGTATATGGAGCCATGGGGATGAATAGTGATCCCATCTCTCTTCATAAACCTAATAAAACAAATAAAACTAACAACCTATCCACCCAACTACAGTTGTCCACCCCACAACTGTCCACCCCACAACTACACACCCATCTACATATCGATCTCCATCTCACTAGCTTTATACAATTTATCTGCAAAAACAAACACTCCAAATAGAATACCATCCCCCAATCACTGTTGGCCACCCGACAACTCTACAAAAGTAAATAATAATGTACTTTTTAGTTACTTTTGAAATAAAATAACAAACTTAAATTAGTTGTGAGTACATGCACTTAGTAAGAAGGTTAAGATAAGAAGTGATTACTTGCACTAGAAATCACTAATGGTCTGGCTGGATGAACTCATATGACCAGACAATTGCGTCTCTAAATAAATAAGCACTATTAAGAGTCCCATCACCCCAATAGAGTAGCATGTCCTCAACAATGACCTACTCCACCTATATTTTCCAAGCCCTAGGTCCAATAGGCTTATTGTTTACCAAGATTTGAGAATGTTTGCTTGCCACTCGACCTTTCACAACCACTTGGTTGTTCCCCGCCCAATTTAATAATATGCATGTGTCATTTTGGTCAATGGCAAGCTGAAAATATCATAAATATAGTTGTAGTAAGCTTTAGGTCTATATTTTTATTAAAAAAAAATGATACAAATATAAACTATTCACATTTACCTCACAAGAAGCTGGACTAGGACCCACAGGCCTGTCCATGGGAACTGCTCTTTGGTTCCACATCCGCATCTCAACTATAAGTAAGTCCACCTCCTGTGTTAAGTTCCTAATTTTCTCCTCTACATACTTGTCCTTCTGACTCTCGTGGTGGTGTACATCTACACTAGAGGGTGTAACATCTACACTAGAGGGTGTAACCCTCAATCCACATCCACATACTCACCCTGATCACTCAACACCGAGTACCTGAGAGATTGCATTATCTCGCAGGGAGGTAGACCCAATAGATGTTATAGAAGCTTCCCACACCCTTTCTTGCAATTACAAAAAAAAATTATACATTATATACATGCATAAATTAATAAGGTTTTGAACATTTCTTACCATGGCCTATTTGGAAGCCTCATCAATAGGTGTCTCATCTTCGTATGGCCTGCAATCCATACATCGGTCTTGGACACCTCAGAGCTAGACTTCTTGACCTGTAAGATAAATTTTAAGAAAAAAGACAACAGTTAATTAGTAAAAATTGAACAATGTGATGGTAATTGTAAAGTTAAAATCCATGCATCACATTAAGTAAATCAACTTACTAGGTGGTCTTCCAAGCATGCATACCCCTTCCTGCTACTCATGTGCAACATGTTATGCTTTGCACGAATGGATTTTTTCCTATTACTCACAACCTACGAAAAATAAGAAAGAAAATTTATTAAAAACATTGCATTTTTATTAAAAAAAAATTAAAATTAGTTTGTAAATATTTACTTGAAAGTCGTCAGATTCACGTGATTTGACGAACTCCTCCCACTGAGAAGGTAGTGTAGCATGCGACTGAAGGCGATCTATCCTCTCATCAGCTGCATCACTCTTAGTAGCCTCTCTAATTTTTTCTATTATATTTGTTTTGTGGCCCCGATATAATTTGCCCATAATCTGCATGACATACTCCATCTTGCAATCATCTAGCTCAAATTTTTGCTGCACATATTTAAGAATAGATCATTAGTTCTTAAAAATAAAAAGAAAAAAATATCAATATTTATGCAACATTACACAACACATGTATATATTTAATACTTGAACATAAGCCCATATTTTGTCCTTTAGATGCTGCGGGACGTGGGACCAGGTAGCCACACTCAAAAGGATCCGCTCTTGTATAAGGACCCCTAGTTCGGAGGATAATCTTTCAAAGTTCTTCCCAACTCCTTGGCCTATCCAATGGAATGTGCTGTACTAAGGGGCTATTAGTCACTATAAGTCTGGTGGGGCCCCTCCCTTGTCTTCTTCTTTGTTTAGGGAGGGGCCTCATGATCCATCCCTCTGTCCTGTGATGTCTGTGAAGACGTAGATTTTGTGGAAGAAATTTGTATGCTCTCATTACCCTATGAAAGGGCAACAACTAAGGCAGCTAAATCCTGTCTCCTACTCCTCTTCTTGGCCTATTGAGAGCTCTTTAGAGTACATGAAAAATAGAAACAAAACACAGATATTAAATAGTTAGAAAATACAAATTTTAAATAAAAATAAAAATAATCAATAATATAAATACTACTGTCTTAGTGGATCCATCACAATGCTCGAAAAGCTCTAAGTTAAAACCTAAAGGATTATGAATAAACAATAAAAAATGAGTACATTACAATAAACATTATTGATAAGCAACTACTCATAAGAACTACATAAAGAGAGAACATCTATTGCATGACATTATTAATAAGCAACTAAACATTTAAAAAAAAATTCATAGCGGTGCCTTTAGTACAACATACTAATTAGACGTCTCACTATCGCTGGAATAAAACACTTTCTTGGCTTGTAATGCTAGAATGAAGGGATCCCTTTTGAATTGGTTTTGTCATTGGTAGCCCTCATTACTCTATGATAGGATAGCAGCTAAAACAGCTAGATCCTGCCTCTTACACCTCTTGGCCTATTGAGAGCTCTTTAGAGTACATGAAAATAGAAACAAAACACATATTTATTAAATAGTTAGAAAATAAATAATTTAAATAAAAATAAAAATAATCAACAATATAAATACTCACCTCGCCCTGTCTTGGTGGATCGATCACAATGCTCTAAAGCTCTAAGAAAGCTAAAACCTAAAGGATTAAGAATAAAAAATAAAAAATGAGTACATTACAATATACATTATTGATAAACAACTACTTCTAAGAACTACATAAAGAGAGAACATCTATTGCATAACATTATTGATAAACAACTAAACATTTGAAAAAATAAATTCATGCTTTGAATATGTTTATCTAATGATGGGAAAAGAACATTCACAAACATACCAAGTATGAGTCTATTTATTTGGATGACACTTCTACACCTTTGCAATCCGTCCTTAAATAGTAATGATCATCATCATTATCATCACTAACACTCAAGTCAACTCTGAATGCATCTAATGTCGTCGAAGGTACATAAGTAGCCTCATCATACGACTCCAACTTGTGAAAACTTCTCGGTGGTGCCTTTAGTACAATATACTAATTAGACGTCTCACTATCCCTGGAATAAAACACTTTTTTGGCTTGTAATGCTCGAATGAAGGGATCCTTTTCGAATTGGTTTTGTCAATGATATAGGTTCACCAGGGTAAATCCATCATCTACTTTCACACCAATCTCAATGTTAGCCCAATTTAAACATATAGTAGTCTAACAAGATGATGTCTCTTATGACACCAAAGTAAGAGATCCTCCCAACTACTAGGGTAGTGTCCCTTGCACTTGATCGACAGACAATATTTACATCAAGTGTAACACCACTGCTCTATGTGGACTTCTTAGTATCTCGTGTGTGAAATCGATGTCCATTTATATGATGTAGCGCAAATATGACATTGCTTTCAGTCTAGGCCCTTGTGAAATCTATTTTAATGAACTTGAAATGCTTTTGTTACTCGAATGGACCTTCCCTACAAGCCATTGAGGAAAAGTATTCATATGTTTATTCAATAGCAAAGTTTCATTTCTTTCTAAATGTCGGTCCGAATGCTTTAGTCCTCCGTATGGATTCTAGAAAAATAATTTAGTAAGTTTACGATATGAATAACCAGAAAGTAAAAACAAAAAAACATTTGTACAAGGGACTTATTGTAAAAAATGCTAGACCTCAACACTATTAAACAACATGCAACGATGAGCCATTTCTAACAAGTCAGGCATCATAATTTGTTTTCCTCTTGATATTCGATGCCTTTTCAATATTGTTTCATTTTCAAAGTCTTCATTGCTTCTATGTTGTACACCGATTTCTGCTGCTTGTTTTATATACCCACTACAGAAAAACACACATTCTTCAACAAGGTAACATTCAACTATGCAACCCTTAAGTCGTGCATGATTCCTGACATAACCCTTGAGTACTATAGCACCAAAATTTTGACTTGGGTCATCTAATGGAATAAAGAGCAACAAAACAACATTTAGGCATCAAGGCTTTAAGCACCCTGGTTTAGGGAGAACAAATTGGACCCTAGGAGGTTAGGCATCTCTTGTGAAGTCTTCCCTAGATATTTCGGTTGTAAAAAGCATCATCCATATCATACTATACAGCGAATCAGCCCAAATACACCATTTATAGTTAAACCTTGATTCCCCAAGAAGCATCAACAGGACTATAAGGGTCCACATTCAAGACCACTAGATACATCACCTCCAATTTCTCTAGCCTTTGTAACCCTTCCGACGGCGAAATATCATCAGTAAAAAAATTACCATTTTGCCCTTTCACCTTCAAAAGCCAAAATTTGATCCCTTCACACATTGTCTACACATTCTCTAGCTTACATAAGTCTTCCCATGGTGAAACATCACATGCGAAGAGTTTTCATTTTGACCCCTTTTAGTAGCATAAACAAAAAAATTACCATTTTGGCCTTTTGTCTTCAGGATTTACCCCTGGACCGTCAAATGACCCCTGAAGCTTCTCCCATCACCTGATTTGTGTAAGGTCGGGTCCTGCATACTCCAATCTCCACCACCTTCGAGGAACTTATCTCAGGACAAAACTTTTTCAAAATTGGCAACAACCAATCTCTCAAAGATTCATTTTGTGTCAAAATTCAGAAATGTCAGTGGTCATCTTTTAGTCTCAGAGTTACCTATAATCAATCATTTCACCAAAAAGAAGCATCTGAGGTCTCGAACCTTTGTGAAATCTCAAATCTTCCCTAAGAGGTTGAAAATTAGCTATGACCCCATTTGCCATCTTTTGCTCTAGAATGTTTTCCGGACCTCTAAATCTCGATAAGTCAGTGCCCATCTCTTTAGATTCGCGAGGACCTCACAAAACCCCCTAATAGAAAGGAGCATTGGAAGAGTCAATCCACTCAATTTCTCCTAATTACTCCCAAAATGAGCTACACATTCAGGTAAAATATCGTGTGCTCAATTAGACCTTGGGAATACATCAGAATTCCAAAATTTATTCTGTTAGTGGCCACTCCTTGGTAATTCCAAGACCTTTAAAATCCCATCCCCCTTAACAGCATCAACAACTTTTGCAAGCCTATCCACTATATTTTGTCCAAGCCAGGATGGTACCCAGTTTGTCTATATTTGGCACTCGAAAAACCCTTAGGAACTCTTCCAAACTTAGAATTTAGCTAGGTCAGACCTATTTTCTCAATTTTTGACTTGTCATCGAAAGATTATTTTATGAATCAGAGCAACGGAATGTCCCTGCTAGCCCAATATTGTCATTCTCCAATGAGCTAGAGGAGTAGTTTATCGTCAAGTGACCCTGCTTCAAAAAATCCTCGATAACTGCCCGAGAATTCGTTGGACGAGCTGTCTACTCTTGTAGACTCCAGACTCTTTAAACTTTGATTAACCCCAAACCGCACTTGCCACGGAAAACTATGGCTCCCACACTGAACTTTTCAGTTAGGGTCTCTTCAGTTGCTCAAAAAGGGGTTTTCAGCCCATTTTTCTATCTAGATATCAGAATTCAGAGCAGTCAGAGCCTATGGCTCACAAAAGATGAGGGCCACCTTTTTCTAAAGATTTTGAAAATCAATTTGACCATTTACCCCTTCAATATTTATCAGAGAGCATTTGAGGCCAATAAACCCTTGATTTTATCCCTTACCCTTATCGTAATTTGGTTCCGACTAATCCACTGTGACCGGAACATCCGGGACTTCGAAAATTAACACTGAGTTTGTAACTTTATGAGCACGGAAGCCCAAAAAGCATGAAGGTCAGTAAGGGAGTTGATTTTTTCAGAAATTAATGCATTAGGCATTAATGAGCTCACCCTCATCATTTTAGCTAATTACTTCTCATTACTGGATTCACACTTAAATGCTTTAACCCCTTACCCTTAGATTATGATCCCCACATGCACCCTATGTAGTCCCCTCCTTGGAAAAATCCATGGAGATCTTGATCCACCCCACAATTTAGCACATTTAGCCTTTACCCTTGATCTCTCTTAACCATTCAAGACCCATTAATTTGCCAACATGGCCTTAAGCTTAATCCCCATTGGTCCATGTCACCTATCCATGTGAACTAAACTAAATCAATCATACCCCTTTGCTAAACAAAACCAAACCAATCCCCCCTTGATTTCCCTTAACCAATCAAACCCCCTTGGATTGCCTATAAAGCCATAAGCTCAATCCCTATTGGTCCATGTCACCAACCCATGTGAACTAAACTAAATTAATCTCCCCATTTGGTTGAACAAAACCAAATTGATCCCACCCCTTGATTCCCCTTAACCAATCAAACCTCCTTAGATTGCCAACATGGCCCTAAGCTTGATCCCTATTAGTCTATGTGACCAATCCATATGAACTAAAACAAATGAATCCCTATCCTTGCTAAATTAAAGCACAAATCAATCATCCCCCTTGCTTTAATCAACCAATCAAATCAAATCAATTGCCCATATGGCCTTAAGCTTGCTCCCTATTTGCCCATGTCACCTATCCATGTGAACTAAACCTAACTAATCCTAATCCTTAAGCCCCTTGATCCCATGGACGAATCCCAACCCTTGGCTAACTAATTTAAGGCTATAAATAGCCCCAAATTCATGCACAATAGAGCTGGTCCCTTGAACGAAAAAAAAAAAAAAAAAAGAGGAAGAAAAGGAGAGGAAGAATCAAAGCTCAAGCCCTAACCCTAAACCTTAGCCAACACCGGTAAGGCTCTAACCTTGCCTAAGCTCCATTCTTAGTTCATATTAGCACTCTTTGGACTTTGTTATGATGCTCAATTTCATGCCATAAGGATGCTTCAATTCGAGTTACACAATGGAGACAACTATCTCCATTGGTCTTAATTTATGACCTATGTCTGCTCTCAGATTTTTCATAATTTTTGTATAGCTCAGAATGGGCTCAAATTTTAATGGTATATTTTCAAGAGGGAGACCAACCTATGGTAAAACTTTGGGGTTTTATGAAGCATGTTTAGACCTCGAGATGGTCCCTAAACAGACCCCAAAAAATCTATTCTTTTATTACCTAAATAGTTAAATACATTGTTGATCTTTTATAGAATTTTGTAGATGTGTTCATGAGATAATTTTTGTATATATTATTCCCTTAGTGTATATCTCCCTCTAGTAATAATTTTAGAAATTTTCAAAACCCCTAAGGGGTCTAAAATCCGAGAAATCCCACTACTGGATTTGCTCTCAGTAAATAAATTCAGGCATTGAACAAACAAGCGTTAAGGACAAATTTAGGTGTTGAGATCAGGGACCCACCCCAAGGAGCCCTAATTTTTTCCCCAAGCTTTTTTCAGGCTAGCATGACCCTCTAAGATCTAACCCTGTGCTTAGGCACCTATGTGGGCCCTGATTTCTTTCCCAATGCTTGAAATAAATTTAAGCGTTGAGATGGAAAAATTTAGGTGTTGGGGTGGATTTCAAGCGTTAGGCCTGTGATACAAATCATATTAAAAAAATGCTTATGTTCTGCTTAAGACCTAGACCATGGACATAGGAATAACCCATACATGAGGCCCAAAACCCAAGGTTGGTTGTTGGTTTCCAGAACCTAACTCCTGAATTTTCCCTGAATTAAAATTCAGGTGTTAGCCAAAACGTTAGGCGTTAGGCCTGTGAAAGATGACCATATTTTCCTCTTTAGGGGGGCATATCTCTACCCCTGTGAAGGTCTTAACCCCTAGGGTTGCACATTCTGACCCTAGGGAACACCTTGTATCCTTCTAGAAGGGTCCCACATCTCTAGGACCTACATAAACCCTTTAAGAAATCAGGTTAACTTGTTGATCTAGTAAGCACTTAATGCCTGAATTTCACCTTGAAAATCCAGGAGCTGAAAATTCAGGCATTAAGCCTATGCAAAATGACCATGTTGCCCTATTCTAGGGGGCATACCTCGGCCCTTGTGAAGGTTCCAATCCCTAGGGTCACACAGTTTGACCCTAGAGAATTTCCTCTATCACTTCCATAGGGCCTCACAACCCTGGGACACACATAAATACCCAAAATACTTAGGTTAAAAGTGCTAAACTATTCAACCTTCAACGCCTAAATTTCACCCTAAATTAAATTTAGGCATTGAAAGATGAGGCATTAGGATAAAATTCAAGCGTTATGCCTGAAACACACAAAAAAAAAAATAATAGACTTTTCCCTTTTCCCATTTCTTGCATCAAGGTTAATCCCAACCCTAAAACAATTATTTGAACACTTTGGAGGGGTCCATCACTCCTCTAAGAGTCATAAACCCAAGGGCTCCTTCTTGTTAATTAATGACTTATACTAAAAGGCAGGTTTCTAGATATTTCAGAAGCCAATGCCTATATTTTCCCTGAATTAAATTCAGACGTTGGAGGTAAATTCAAGCATTAAGCTTGAGAAAAATTGCAGAAACCAGCATCTCCCCCATTTCACGAGCATGGACTTCAACTTAACTTAGACATGTATGAATGAGAGAAGTCACCCTAAAAGGTGGGTATTTGGGGTGCCTAACACCTTCCCCAAATGCAACTAAACAACTTACCCTTTATCTCAGGAACTCAGACCAATTTTAGGAATTAAACCCTTGACCTATGGGTCTAGGCTTCTCCCTTTCCCTTGAAGGGGGAGAACTAATGTCTAATTCCTTCGCATAACCACGAGTTAGTGGTGACTCCCAACAAAGCCTAAACCCTAAGGGTTAGCAACATCTGCACCCCGTGTGCACTCACAAGACCAACGTGGCTATGAACCCGGGGGCACCCCTCAAATCCTAATGTCCACGAGATGGCGACTTTGCTAGGGACTTGTTTGATCTCTACATGTACATGTTTATAATTTATTTTGAAATATGTTCTTCATTGTTTATATGCTTGTTTTTAAAGTTGTTTATAGTCATTGGTCACATGCCTATGTTATCTTCACATGCCTACATCGCTTTCATCATGTCTACACACTTTGGATTAGACTTAGGTCACTCCATTAGTTAGTTAGGATAACACTATCTTCAACACTAATTCAAAATTGCCATGCTTAGGCTAGAAAACATGCTCACTTTATATTTAGGACAGCTATAATTAGTTAGTAGGATCAAAATTCCCTTCGAACAACTTGTGTGAATACATGTATGATTTACTTTTCTGCACCAAATGAGTCCGAGGACATGACATTGCACCAATACATCACTCTCATTTACCCTATCTAGGTCATTACCCACAAATGGATTAACATTGGATCACCGCATACGATGGGAACAACATATGAGCAGTGGCTGCTACATCAGCACGACCAGACCAAGTTACCAAAACCAGTCATCATCCCATGATCCGATCTTTTTTGGGGAGGGGTTTAGACTGGCACACATGCCTTTTAGAATCTCAAAGAAACATGCATATGTAGTCATTTCTAGGATATAGTTGCTTAAGTTACACACGATAACCTAGAGGTCTAGCTTTAGGAATTGTTTGCCAAATTTTGAACGTGTGCTTGCATGCTTGATTAAAAAGAACCAAGAATTCATGTCCATTTACCAATTTTATAAAACCTATATTTTTTTTAGATAAGTTAGTCCGGTTTTTATCTTCTTATCTAATTTTGGATAATCCTCACCCCTTTTGCCTAATATAAGTAAATGTGAGCTCACTTCGACCATGTCATAAATGAAAAGAAACAAACCACTCCATCTCATTAAACCAAAACATAATTACTTCAATGTCTTTAATAAAAAATAAAAGAAATAAACAAAGTCTTTAACAAACTATTTAAAAAAAAAGAGAATAAATCAACTCCTCTCTAATCCCCTCCCTCGTCATCCTACACAAGGGGATTGGCTTCCAAGTTAAAACATACCTAGCTCACAGCCTCTGGGGGACCCACCACTTTGGAACCTCAGCCTCAAGTAGAGGCATCCTTGTTTGTCCATCCTCAAGGTCGGCAATGAATACCACCTCAGGCAACATACCTACCAGGTCTGGCTCAACCATGGAAGCCTTCCTTTTCCTTCCCCTTCTATTGGGAGGTGTAGGCTCACCCACTAGCTAACCTTCAACCTCTGCCACCTAACATGACAAAACAACCAAGTAAATAAATGTATTTCAAATAAAAAAGAAAAGAAGAAAGTGAAAGGAAGAAAGTTTTAGCAAAAAATAATAAAATGAAAATCTTACCTAAGGCTCAATGGGGCCGGTCGAAGGTCCACATGTTTGAGTGGCCCACCACTTAGCATTACTCCGTCCCTAGTAAAGAAAGACAGGGGCATCGATTCCCATCTCCCCTTTCTCGGCCTCGCCCTTAGTGTCAAGCACCCTAGTGCCAGCACCTCTCCCTGAGGTATAGGGTGATCTTGTCAATAGCTATGAGAACCACCCTCTGCGGGACCAAGTCCAAGCTGCAGCCTGGTGGAACGCAACATTAGCCTCTAGGTCCCATTAAGCCCAAGAGCGCCCCTTGACCTGCACAAAGCACACATGAATAAAAATACATATCTTTTAAAAGCAAATGATCAATTAAGTTTAAAAAATCCTGAACTTGTCATTTACCTAAGTGGTGGTCAGTAGGTCTAGGTCTTGTCTGAAGACCAAGATAGACTTACGAGTCTTATGCTAGGTCTTCAAGACCTGCCATCTCCCCACACAAAGGAAGGGGAACTCCTCCTTGCTTTTCCATGTTGGGGCCAATGATGGAAAGTGCTCATAGCACCACACCTACAAAAGGGTCAAATGTTAATCAATATGAAATAAATCAATAATAATGAAGAGAAATGAAATGAAATAAACTCTTTTAAGTAAAACATACCTCCCATAGGAAGTATAACCCCATAAATGAGAGAGGGCCCTGCCCGGCCGCCACCTCACTCATGTTGGCGTACATCCATCCTAGGGTGGACCTACTCCAACTATAGGACCCTACTCTGTCCAAGTGCTCAAGGGATGGCAGTAAATGGAAATACACTAGATCGCTCTTCCCATAAAAGATGGACCAAGTCAACATGTAGAGTAAGAACGTCTGGGTGGAGAAGGCTATCTCGGCCTTTGAGCTCTTATTCGTCATTCAAACATAATTCTTCTTGAATTAGGAAGGGAGGACACCCCTTGTGCCCTTATAGTACTCCATGGGTTGTGGTCCTATGCACCTTGCCGCTAACTCCGAGTCTGCCTCATCTGTGGTGGAAGGAGGCCGCTCATGGGAAGCCTTGTCATCATGAAAAAGTTAATTGGGTTTACTAAATTTGTTCATTATGGATCCCCTTAATGCATTTTGATTACGCATCTACATGTAAGTCCAGAGTCTCATGCTAGTGATTAAGATTACATCACTCCATTATATGGAAAATCTACACGTAGCAGCCTTTTATGTGATGTGCCCAGCATCACCCATAGTTGTAAGGTTTCAAGCCTACAAGAATTGGATAGTCAGATCTCTCCACACATAATCCATGTGTCTAACATTTTACTATGTTATTTGAGGACCACCTATCTCATCTCATAAGATCAAACAATTACCCATAAATAAAATTATACACATATGATGATGGAACAAAGTACTTTATTATAAATGTAAAACAAATAAATACTGGAAAATGCATCTAGATGACTTTGTCAGGACAACTATTCTAATAATCTCTTAGTTGTCCTGAAAGCCACTCATGAACCAGTCTAATGCCCATATTGTCTATTTGAGCATCAAATACTTTTTAATATAATGTCTTTGTCATAGGATCTGTAAGATTATCTATAGAGGTAACTTTAACTACATCAATGTCAACTCTCAAGACTATTTTGCAAATTAAGTGGTACTTTCTTTCTATGTGCTTAGATCTTTTATGACATCTAGGCTCTCTTCCATTTGCAACTGCAGTACTGTTATTACAATAAAGTACTATTGATGACTGAATAGAGGATACTATGCCAAGATCTAACAAAAACTTTCGCAACCAAACACCCTTCTTTGCTTCTTTACAAGCTGTAATATATTCTACCTCTGTAGTGGAGTCTGTAGTACAATGTTGTTTCACACTTCTCCAACTAATGGCTCCTCCTCCCATGATATACGCGTATCAAGATGTTGATCTTGTCCCATCTTTATTTGCTTGGAAATCTGTCGACTTTGGGTTTTTTCCATGGGTGGATGTCACCCCTGGGTCCAAGCCATGTTTGGCTGGACTGGGTGTGACTATTGCTAACCTTTGGTTTAGGACTTTTTGAGAGCAGCCATCAACTCGGGATTAACTAATGGAGTTGGATATGGGTTCTCCTCCTTGGAAAGGAGGAGAAGTCTAGACCCAAAGGTCTAGGATTTTAACTCCTAAAAACCGGTCTATTTCCTAAGACAATGGGTAAGTTGTTTCGTTGTATTTAGGAAAGGTATTAGGCACCCCAAATACCCACCTTTTTAGGGTGGCATCTCATATGTATACATGCTTTAAACTATCCTAAGGTCAATGCTTATGAAGGAGAAAGAATTATGAAATTCCTATAAAAGTATCCTAAAGCCGGTGAATAGGATATTTAAATTGTTCTACCCTTTCTTGGCAATGTTGGGATTGATTTAATCTTCTTAAAATTAAACCAAGTGTGTGTGTGCAACAATGAGCTTACTAAAACATTTAAACAAAACTGCAATGAGCAATATTAGATATGAGCACAAAAGTAAAGAGATACAAACAATCACACACTCAATCCACAACATAAGATTTATAGTGATTTAGCATGAGGGCCTACGTTCACTTTTCTAAAGCTCACCACTGAGCTTAGGTATATTTCATTTAGGTACTATTACAACCTAGGTTAAAAACATACAAAACCCAACTACTTGCTCACAAGCAAGCTAACAAACAACACTCGATATCTCCGGTGAGAGTGTACTACTTCCGGTGTCTTTGGCGGAGGTAGTCAAGCTTCCAGTGTCTCCGACGGAAGAAAAGCAATGCAAATATGAATGTAAATGCAAATGAATGCAAGAAATAGCAATATTACCATAGTTTGGCTGATGTTGCTAATAATACATAATGGGAGTGTTCCTTGTAGAGCTAATATGCCTTAGTACACCCACACTACTTCAAGCTTTGACTCTTGATCTCCTTGAGCTAGGTCACACAAGGGTTTCCTATTGGGACAACCCACAAAGATCTCTTTTCTATAGATATGTGAGCTTGAAAGAGAATGAGAGAAGCTAGAGGGTAATATTCAACTAAGGAGTAGGCTTTTTAGCTTAAAACAGTGAGAGAGGAAAAAGGAGGCTCACTTTTGGCAAACTTTTGGACACTCTCTAAAAATGGCTTGAAGTGGTATCCCTAAAGGAAAGTTTTCCTCTTACAGGGCTAGTGGACTTCTCTCCTATGTTGGATTGAAATCTTTTAAAACAGGCAATTAATCTACACCATAGTTTTAAAACAGAGTTATTTTTTTCTCAAATTTTCACTTGTAACCGATTGTAGTATTTGTAACCAGTTACACTTGTAATCAATTACAAATTGTACATTTGATTACAATTGTAATCAATTACAAATTGTACAACCGATTACACCCTGAAAAACTGGTTTTGTAATCCCTTTTCGTAATCAATTGCAATCATGAGGTTAAGTGCTTGGGTCCTTTTTTTTGTCTTAGTTAGTACCCAACTTGATTATAGTTTTTGTAATCGATTTGACCTACAATAGATTATAGTATTTGTATTCAATTGGAGCTATAACTAATTACAAATATTGCAATTGATTTGACAGCTTGAATCAACACTTGTAATTCCTCATATTAGTCCTTCTCTAGGACTTGTACTTTAAGATTTTTTTAGGATTGTTTCATGCATGATGAGATGTATATTTTGGTCCACTCAACCTCACAAAACTCTTATAATGCATGCATAATTTATACCTTTGAATCTCTAGGTTTTAGGCTTCAAGTCTTTGGTCCACTTGCACCTCGTCACTTGTGGTCTTCTTCTTGACATGGCAATGACACTTACAAGACATATTCATGTCACATGGGAGTTTTGATCATAGGTTTGACAACAATATTACATATGACTCAACAATATTACATATGATCATGTTTTCTACATGCTTAATGCCTGATTATGCTCCCAACACCTGAATTTAATTTAGGATAAAATTCAGGCATTGGCTTTTGGAAAATCTAGAAACACTACCTTTTAAATTTAATCTTTTCCAGAGGGGGTTCAACAGTTTGGTAATCCTATAGAGGGAGAAGATACCCCTATGAGGTGTGCATCTCAGGGTTTGAACCCACTTGAAGATAGTACTTGGAATCAAAATTTTTTTTTTTAGGCTTCTCAAGCTTAATGGATAAATTTATTTTTGATGCCTGAATTTAATTCAAGGTGAAAATTCAGGTGTTAATTATTGGGCTGAACTCACAATTGACCTGAAATCTTTAGCCCATTTTGTGCCTCCCCCCTCATGCCTTGGGATTTGTACAGCGAAGGGAATACCTCCTCTGAGGTTAGGCTACCCTAAGAACCTAATCTAGACTTCTGCAGGTGCAAAACTGGGGCAAAATAGAATTAGAGGAGCATAATAGAATCAAGTAGAGCATGAAAGAAGCATGTTAAGTAACTAAAATAATTAACTTACCTTGAATTAACTAGGATTTAGGCTTACCTTAGGGTTAGGGTTTGCACTTTCCCTTTCTTTTTCCTCCTTTTTTCTCTTCCTTTTCTCTCTTTGGAAATTTCTTAGCCCAGATGTGCATGGAATTTGGGCTATTTATAGGCCCAAATTGGTTGGGCCAAGGGTTAGGATTAACCCTTGGGGCTTAAGAGGTGGAGGGCTAGGATTGAATGGTATGGGGAGCAAGGTTCCCCTCCCATTGGTGAAATGTTTAAGAGTAGGGGTTTAGGCTTAGCTAGGGGTGTAGGATGTAGGGTAGGGATTTAAATATTTGATCTTTATAGACTTTGATCATAGGTAGAGAGCATAGGGGTGCATGGGATCAATGGTAAGATGGTGAAATTTAGGGTGAAATCTATCTACTTGATTGGTTGAAACCAATCAAGGGTGGTAATTGGTTGTGTTAGATCTAGGGTAGCATAGAACTTTGAAAATCAGGTTTTAAATCCAAAGGGGGGTGTACAATGGTGCATGGGATCAATGGCTAGTTGATGAAACTTAGGTTGAAATCTACACACTTTGATTGGTTTTTGACACCAATCAAAGGTGGAGATAAAAAGTGCTAAATAGGGCTGGGATGTGAGATCTATAGGGATTTGAAATTCAAGTAGATGATCTTAGGGTGGGGACCATGGAGTGCACATAAAGATTCCAATCTAAGGGTTTGTGAAATAAACCCTAAGTGTGAATGCATTTAATGAGTATTAATGGGAGTTAATGAGCTAAAATCTAAAAAGAATGAGCTCATTAACCCTAAATGAATTAAATTTTCCTCATTACTTGTTTGCCTCACTTTATGGGTTCTTATGCTTGGAAACACGTGGACTCAATGTATACTATTGAAGTCCCGGATGTTCCGGTCACAATGGATCAGTTAGAACCAAATTACGATAGGGGTAGGGGGTGAAATTAGGGGTTTATTGGCCTAAAAAATCTCTCAATAATTATTGGAGGGGCAAGATGGTGAGATTAATTTATGGGATCTTCAGATAAAAGGTGGCCCTCATCGTTTGTGATCCATAGGCTTAGACCACTCTAAATTACGATTCTTGAGCAGGAAATTATGCTCGAATACCAATCTCTGATCAGGTGAATGACCTTGGCTATAAATATAACTAGAATTGCTGGAAGTTTCTATGGAAACCCAAGCTCATGATGTATTGAGGTTTAGAGAGTTAAGAATCCATAGGAACTGATAGCTTCTCCAACGGATTCTCGGGCAATTATGGAGGGTTTTTTAAGCAGGGTCGCTTGATGAAACACTATTCTTATAGCTTATTGGAGAATGACAGTATTGAGCTAGCAAACATCTTGGCTTGGGAAACCTTCTTTGAGAACTAGGAGAAAACTGAGATAATGGGTCTGACCTTGCTAGATTTTTAGTCCAGGAGGGTTCTTAGAGGCTTTTCACATGTTAAATATAAACAAAAGGTGCCTTAACCTAATTTGGACAAAATGTGGTGACTAGGCTTGTAGAGTTTTTGAACGAGTCTATTTGGGGTGATAGTATTTTAAAGGCTTAAGAGTTGTTGAGAAATTGCCACTAACATACTGAATTTTGGAGTTATGATGAATTCTCGGGGTTTAGTTAAGTACACAACACTTGGCCTAAATGTGTAGCTCCTTTTGATGTAATTAAGGGAATTTGAGCAGATTGATTCTTCAAATGATTTTGTCCATTAGAGGGTTTTGTGATGGCTTTGTCGATTCGGAGAGATGGGCACTAACTAATCGACATTTGGACATTCGAGGAGCATTCTAGACCTATACAAGTGAAACGTAGCCAAAACTGACTTTTCACCCCCTAGGGAAGATTTGAGATTTCACGGGGGTTTGAGAATTTGGATGCATTTTTTCTGAGAAATAAATACTTGAATATAAGGCCAAGATTGAAAGACAACCATTGAGCTCTCTAAATTCTAACACTAAATAAATCTTTGAGAGCTTGTTGAGCGTCATTTTTTACTAGGGGTTTTCAGAGGTTGAGAAATTGGCTGTTTCCAGTTTTGATAAAGATTTGTCCCATGATAAGTTCCTCAAAGTTGGTGGATATTAGAGTCTGTAGGACTTGACATGACATTATTCATGTAATGGGAGAAGCTTCAGGGTCTTTTGATGGTTCAGGGGTAAATCTTAAAGGCAAAAGGGTAAAATGGTAATTTTTTATACGTGAGGAAAAAAGGGGTAAATATGACAATTCTTCTCCTATGGTGCTTCGCCATTGAAATACTTATGGAGGCTGGAGAATTTGTAGATAATGTGTGAAGATGTCAATTTTTGGCTTTTGAAGGCCAAATGGTAATTTTTCTACTTATGATGCTTCGTTATGGGAAGGCTTATGGAGGCTAGAGAAATTGAAGGCAATATATTTGGGTTTTTAATTGTGGAACCTTATAGTCCTACTGATGTTTCTTAGAGAATCAGGGTTTGACCTAGAATGGTGTACTTTGGCTAATCTTTAGGGTGTATTGCATATAACATGATATAGATGATGCTTTTTGCAACTGAAATATCTAGGGAAGACTTCACAAGAGATGCCTAATCTCTTAAAGTACATTTTTCTCTCCCTAAACTAGGGTTTCCTGGGGTCTTGATGTCTAAGTGCTTCTTTGATGTTCTTTCATTCCATTAAATGACCCCGAGTAAACAATTTAGGTGCTGATAGATGCCCCTCTGTGGTATGTGTGGCTTTTCCATACATAGCAAAGAAGGAAGTACCTTGATTTTGACTTGGGCTAGACTATACTTCTTCCTTGCATGTAACCCATGGATATTAGGTGGGTGGTTTTGAAAATGTGGAACAACTAGGTTGAGAAAACTTGGTGGGCTAAACTTTGTCCCAAACTCATGGATCAGGGTTTTGCAAATGGTTTGCTTTTCAAAATTCCTTCTCGAATTGAGAGTTAACTCTTTTGGTGTTTTACAAATTCCTTCAAAGTTATCCGAGTTTGAAATGGGTATCAATCGATAGAGACTTTATTTTGGAAAATGGGGTTATCCATTAGTTGTATGCAAGCAATTGATATCTTCTCTAACCTCAGAGGTGTTGCTATTAGCACATGTGCTGCATTGGGAGACATGCAAGTCATCGACATCGAGCACAAGTGCTTGAAAATATTGCAGAAAACCAATCATGCAAAAATTGTAAATCATACAAACCATTTAGATGACTAATGCACTTTGTATTTGTTTCTAGCTTGATTAAGTTGTATGAACTATTGAAGTTTCTTATGAGATTTGTCAAACATTGAAGTGTTATATGCTTTGTTGATTTTTTTTGTTGGATAATTGTTGATCATTTGAAAATTGATTGCTTTATAGTCTTTTTTTGGACTGTGCTTGAGCGTTTTAATGGGACTCATGAAAAGATGTTAGTGAAGCTCTCTCTAGAAAAGCTATGGAAAAATTATGTATCACTTTTGAAAACTGCTTGGGTTTTACATCAATAGTGACACATATGCTAATATCATTCATGGAGATTGCTTGTGGCTTTACATCAGTCTTGATATATAGCCAAATCGATCTACGACATTACCCCCATCCCATTTAGTCAAATGCCATATTTTATGGGACTCACAAAAAGATTTAAGGAAGCTCTCTCTAGAAAAGCTATGGGACGTTGGAAGGTCAATGCTACGTACCATTTATCCATCATGCAATGATGGGTTATGGATTGCTTTGTAGCATTGTTTTTGTCACACTTAAACAATGTCACAACAGGGGGACGTGCAAGGGAGAATGTGTAACGACTCTCTCCTAAGCTAGGGTGGGATCCTATAGGATCGGTTGTTATGCCTTGCCACTGTAATAAAAACCCAACCATTGTTATAGTACGTATAACACACAATGTTTAAGAGTGAATGAAACATGTGCTTATGTCCCAATAAGCCAATGTTACAAGGGGGTTGATGCTAACAGGTTGGTGTGTTCAGTGGTGACCATCAAGACTGGTAGAGAAATATTATCGCGCTCTTTCCTTAGAAGCTATGGGGAGGGTAATGAGTAACCCATGCTATGATGATACTTCTTAGGCATGAGATTTGTTTAGACTATAGCTAGAAGTGAACATTTTATAGACTTGATGGATCGAAGTGTGGCATTGCTTGTGTCCGAAGTCAAGCAAATGGCACGGGGTGGCCATTAGTAAGTTATGTGGCGAATAATTTACTGAACGAAGAGTGGTCGATGCAAAGGCAAGCAGTTTAATAGTGTTGATTAGGAGTGCCAACTATTGCTGTAAAGTCTTTGGTGGATGTGCAGAGAAATGTTGATGCGCTCTTTCCTGAGAAGCTATGGAATTTATAATAACAAGGAACCCATTATTGTGACGGTAGACTCCCTAGGCATGATAGAAGTCTTGCTATGACCATGTGGAACAATTTGTGATGAGTGTTTACATCTTCATAAATAGACATCATAGGTGGGTCATACCTTACATTTGTCCCATCTTTGATAGAGTGTAAGTAGAGGACTGATAGGGACTGGAGATGTTGCGCTATCTCTAGAAACTATGGGGGTTGTGATAACAAGGAACCTATTGCTATGTATTATGCATGACTCCATAACGAGATTAACACCAAGATTACATGTAGACTATGAATTAAGATGCAACATCTACCTATGTCTGAATAAATGAATGCTATAAGGCAATTTGTCTACACCAAGGATTGCCAGTTAGAGGCTATATTAGGAGATTTTTAGGCTTACTTCGATAGCCATGGAGATCCCGAGCGATCAGTGCTAGCGTATCTGTTTCAATCATCCAATTTTCAATCATGATTGTCATAATACGTAGGCTATGAAGTGATGACACCTACTTACACCCAGATAGGTAGTTGTCTGTGTGGGCCTTTCTTTAAATTCATGTACTGACTCGACTTAGTGAACCTGCACGGCCTAGTGGGGTATATTGGGAGGTTTTAAGCTTACTCTAAAATCCATAGGGATCTCAAGAGATCAATGCTAGGTACTTGTTTCAACCAATTTCCAAAGGCGGTTGTCATGATACATAGGCTATGGAACAAGGATCAACATTTGTCTAAACCCGAATAAATAGTCTGTTATGTTAAAGGTTGCAGCCCTTTCTTGTGATGTAAGAGCGTAGAGTCCTCACCGAACCTATGGCAGCATGAGCGGGTTACATTAGGAGTTTTTAAGCTTACTCTGAAAGCCATGGAGACTCTGAGAGATCAGTGCTATGTACTTGTTTCAATCATCCAATCTGTAAACATGGTTGACATGATATATAGGCTGTGGAATGGAGAAAGATACTTGTCTATACACAATTAGATAATCTATTATGTCAAAGGTTGTGGCCATTTCTTGTGAGGCAAGACGTAAGGTCTTAACTAAACCTATGGTGGCCTGAGATTAACAAGGTTGGAAATGAAAGGCATATCATTTCTAATCAAAGATGGAATTATTGTGATTACAGGTTTTACTAGGGTGACGCCTCATCAGATTACTCTTGCTGTGGAGGGAATTTGTTGGGTGATGACTCATCATCTGATTGATCTTGTCGTGGATGTATTTTTTTGGGCGATTACTCATCATCTAACTAATCTTGTTGTGGATGGACTTTGTCGGGTGATGACTCGTCATCTAACTGATCTTGCCATTGACAAACTTTGCTTGATGATGACTCATCATCTAACTGATCTTTCTGTGGAAAGACTTTGCTGGGTTACTTTTACTAGGAGATAGACGAGTCATCTCTAATCTCTCTTTTTTGTTGGGAGATGATGTGTCACCTACAATCACAATTGATGGGAGATAACGCATCACCTCTTCTCTTTTATTTTCCAGGAGATGATGTGTCATCTCCAATCATAATTGATGGGAGATGAGGCATCATCTTTGCTCTTTTTTGTGTTGGGAGATGATGTGTCATCTCCAATCACAATTGATGGGAGATACTGTATCATTTTTGCTCTTTTATTTTCTAGGAGATGATGTGTCATCTCCAAACACAATTGATAGGAGATGAGGCATCATCTTTACTCTCTTTTTTGTTGGGAGATGGTGTGCCTCCTCTAATCTCAATTGATGGGAGATAATGCATCACCTCTGCCCTTTTACTTGGAGGTGATGTGTCATCTCCAATCACAATTAAAGGGAGATAACGCATCATCTTGATTTGTTTCTTTTTATGGGAGATGATGTATCATCTCTAGTTTTCTCAACCATGAGTGACATTTTCTAGAGATGATTCATCGTCTCTGCTTCAAAATTATATTTGGTTGCTCCTTGTTTCCAGAGTCATGATAGGGTGTGAAAGGGCTTCCTTCTCAGTGAGCTATGATTTGACAAACAGTCGTCAATGTTGATTGATGAAAGATTAAACTTGAAGCTTAGGTCAGCTGCATTAGATAAATGTTTTTGAAAGAGATCTATGACTCCTTTTGTAAAAATTCTTCCGTAAGTTTTGAAAATCAGGCCCCTCAAGGTCTTTGAATGTTGGTAATGACCAGGTATGTGGCCCTCAGGTACATTTTGTCATGTTTCACATATGTCTTGTTTTCATGCCTGGCTTGGATGAGGTATAAAAGGTTTATGTAACCTCTAGATTCTAAATGTGCCTCTCTTTTGTATTGGGAGTGTCTGAACAAAGATGGGGTTACATGCCTATGTTTGAGGACTTTGTTTCAGCTTTACCAAATGATGATTCTCCTAGTTGTGTGCTTATGACAAGACTTGACTTGAATTGACCTGTGGTGTCATTTCTGGTTTTCACCATAGGTGCTAAACCATTTTGCTCCTTTTTTTGTCCTTGTTTTGCCAAGACTGGGTCAGAGTGCCATTTATGGGTTTTACTATGAGCTTTCATTTGATCTTTTTTTGTCCCTTTTTTTGCCCCTGTCCATGGATAGGTCTGGGTCTTTTGGGAAAATGAACAAATGAGGTATGTGTGCTTATTTTGATTGAATGTTTGACTTGTGTATTACTGGCTTGTGCTTGGAATTTCTTGAAATGCTAAGGATGTTGAGTGGATATCCTCTTGCTAAATGAATGACTTATTAAATATCTTCAAGATTTACCTTTAAATAGGAGGATTCGAAGAAATTGAAATATGAATATGAATGGCTCCTTGCTGGAGGTTTATTGCAATTGAAGATCATGGTTCTCTACAAAATGCTGATATCTTGAAAAAGATTATGGTTATGTATAAGATTCTCATACTTTGAAGAAGATCATGGTTCTTTATAAGATTCCCATGTTTTAGAAGATAATGGTTCTGTACAAAATTTTCATGTATAAAAAGGATAATGGTTCTCTATGAGATCCTCGTATTTGGAAGAAGATCATGTTATTTGAAAGAAGATTATGGTTATAACATGAAGATTATGGTTCTGTATAAATCCATATTTGAGAATAATGGTCATTTTTTCTTTTTTTTCTTGTTTTTTCTCTTTCTGTTTTGTTTTCCTATTTTTCTTTATCCATTAAATCTCTTGTCTGGATATGTACATGATCATGATCTTTGGAGAAGCAAAAATTTGAAGAAAGAAAGAATGTTTAGCAAAATGGCTATTCAAAGCCTTCTCATTTCAAGATTTTTTTACCATAAGTCAGATTTACATAAAGTCAAGCAAAGAATCGCTTTACTTGATCCAAATTCACATATCTAGGGAAGTTTTCCCTGACCATGTTTCCCAAAAGTAGTGCCCCACCGGATAGTTTCTGCTTAACGATGAAAGGTCCTTCATAATTTGGCTGAGGTTGCCCTCGTGGTGCTAGTTCATGCAGAAGGACTTTCTTGAGAACTAAGTCTCATTCTTCGACATCTTTGGGCTTAACCCTTTTGTTGAAAGCTATCACCATGCACCTCTAGTAAGATTCTCCATTACTAATTGCCTGCAGTCTCTTCTCATGAATAAGGTTTAGTTGATCATGTCGGACCTATGCCCATTCTGATTTTGGAATCTATGCCTCAGCTAAGATTTGGGGACTTGTAATTCAACTTTGATTGGTAGGACTACCTCCATGCCATAGACAAATGAATATGAAGTTGCCCTTGTTGAGGTGTGAATAGATGTTCTTTTCCCATAAAATTAGTTGTATTGTTAGTGATGATTTTGCTAGGAATACCATATCAGTAGATGATGTCTCTTCATACAAATCTAGTTGTGTTCTTCATTGTGACTGATGATAAGGATACAGCCTCAACCCATTTGATGAAATAGTTAATAGCCACAATGATGTACAAATGCCTATTGGCTATCTTCCAAGGTATAGGTCCTGCTACATCAATTCCCCACATGGAGAAAGGCCAAGGGGTAGTTAAATTGTATAGTTCAAAGTAAGGCTGGTGCTTTGATAATGTTGGCATAAGACTAGCAAGTATAGCACTTCTTTACATGACTGCAATAATCTGTTTCCATTATGGACCAGTAATAATCCAACCAGAGAATGTTTTTGCTAGCATGATCCCATTCATGTGTGGGCCACACTCTTCTCTGTGAATGTCATCTATGATAGTGGAGGCCTCAGATTCATTTACACATCTCAAAAGGACATGATGTGGGGAATTTTTGTACAGGGTCCCAATATGCAAAAAAATTGTGCTACCAATCTTTGAAGGGCATGCCGATCATTTTAGAAGCCATAGAGGGAAGAGTCTAATTTTCAAGGTAATTCTTGATGTTAAAGAACCTGGGTTCCTTACTCAGGTCTGTTGTTGCAATCTGAAGATAGTAAGCCGGCTTAATTCTCTGCTGGATTTCATTTGGTTTGATTTATGCTCCTTGAGTGATGTTAATCATCAAGGCTAATGTAGCCAAAGCATTTACAAACTGATTCCTATTTCTACTTATGTAATTGAAGGTCAGGATTCAAAACTCTTGGAAAGGATATGTAGGCACTCATGGTAGTCCAAAAACTTCTCTTCTCAGATGAACCAATTTCACATGGCTTAGAAGATGACCACCGTTGAATCACCACAGACTTCAAGTTCATTAATGCTCAGATCAATGGTTTCTTTCAAACTGATGATGCAAGCTTCATATTCGGCTATGTTGTTGGTACATAAGAAGTAGAGTCATGCGATAATTGGGATGAAGGAACCAATAGGAGAAATGAGCAAAGCTTCATCCTAAATCCTAAATCCTCACTCACATTTATTTCTAGCATTTTGACCTTTTATTCTAATTTAAGAGTTCTAGACTCATTATCAAGATTTTCATGTTTTTCAAGTTCTAGAATTTTCTTGGCTAGGATTTCTTTTTCTTCAATCAACTTTCTCC